>PYAF01004598.1:389029-430423 GCA_007407185.1 Glycine tomentella
TCCGTATAACTCAAAAAAAAAATTACGGATTGGCGAATCCGTAAGAATCTTACGGATTTACGAATCCGTACGTATGAAACGTAATAAAAATAAGGGTATTTTTGGAAGTGCACTGTTCTGACTGGTGTATAAGTTTTTTTCTGGGTGTATAAAGTTTTTCCCCTTGTATCATTAGAACTAGCATCAATGATCCATATGGGCCTTTAATAATCAATCTAGCTAGGTTAATAGAAAACATACCAAACAATGATTTTACATATGAAATGGGTTAAGAACCATGAAAACTCAATTTTGGACCTAATGAGTTGAGAAACTAAAGTTTGCAATAATAAACTCAAGTTCCAACAACCTAGCTAGCCTCGAATTTGGTATATGTGAAAGTCCAAGTAGGCTCAAACACGAGTTTTGCATATATATTATTTCATGACCCTTGAAGTCCAAATTCGAATATTTTTGTACAATTTTTCATAAAAGAACTTTCCTAGCTAATGTAGCCTTTGAATTACGAAATTGGCGAGTATCTTATGCCAAAACCAAGTAACTTATTAAAATATGAGAAAAGCTTTTCAAATTGGGATAAAATCTAATATTTGAACTAAAAATATAAAAAAAAAACTTCACTGCCCAAAAACAAGCAATTTCTCAAATTAAAGAGATAAATGATGTTTTTTTTTTTAACTAAATCTACAAAAAAAAAGCCCAAGTCCACGTCGTTTGAGCATTATAAATGAATCTCTTCCTAGAGAGCAGTGTGCACCAAACAAAAAGTTAAAAAGCTCAACAAGAATTTAGTATCCAAGTATAGAAAAAATAGAGAAGAAAGATGCACCTATAACTTGGATCATTAATATGTGTCTAAAGTGAGAAGAGATAATGCATAAAATTCTAAAGTGATTTGGCATTCCCACTATTATGAGTTATTGTTAATATAGTTGTTACTTGAGGTATTATAGCCTTATGGATTTATCTCACAATTAACTAGTATTTAATAATGTGGACCACTTTGAGAAAGTTTATCTCATTTACAATTGAAAGTTTATCTCATTTACAATTGACCGCTTTAGGTCTAAACCTACTTTGAAGACATTTTGTCTCTCTCATGGTCAATTAGTATAATTAAATCAATAATTATAACTTACATAAGAATTATATAAAAATACCATTACTACAAAATACACTTTCTACATATTATTTGTAGATGCCTTTCTATATAGATTCAACCATGGTAAAAATTGGGATTTTTCTACAATTCTTTGAAGGCATCTTCTCCAATCCTCCCCATTTACCTACAAAAAATTATGTTATTTTTAAATCATTTGTTTTTTTTTCTTATCTACTGACGATTTTGCTTTCTTTTTTTCTTTTTGGCTCTTTTAGATCATATGCTAGACTCAATTGTTTTAATGAATCCTTTTATTTTACTTATTGTTTTTGTAAAGATGCAGTTACTTGGAGTTTTGATATGCGCCTATCATATAAGGTTTTCCTAAGCTTTTTAGACCAATAATTGAGCATGGAGCATACATTATTGCCTTTTTTGTGTATGAATTGAGCTAATATGTGGAATTGCCAGGACTTCGACCAAAAGTGTCAAGAATGGGCTTAAATCAGAAGAAAAAGAACAAGTCTTGAAGAAGTAGCTGGCGCCATCAGCACCAGGTGTGGCGCCAAGAGCGCCATCAGCACTGGAAGCTGGCGCCAAGAGCTCCAAGTCCACGCCTCCAGCGCCACCTTCACTGATGTCTGGCGCCAAAAGCGCCATCATGGCGCCTGGAGCGCCAGGTCCTCTGGAATTCAGCGCCACCAGCGCCATTTCCCGCGCCAGGAGCACCAGATGCACCTTCAGCCAGCGTTGGGAGCGCCACTTCGGCGCCAAGTGCGCCGCAACCTCTGGAAGCTGGCGCCACAGGTTGACAGCAGCAGACATTAAGGGCAAAACAAAGATTTTACAAGTTGGGCTATATATATCTTAACTCTCAGCATTCAATGCACGATTTTGGAGGGAGAAAAACATAGAGAAAGGGTTTTAGAAGCTTGGGTTCCTTAGCTAGGGTTTTGGGAAGTTGAAGGCACAAGTGGGGTTGCATCTCCATCTTCTTCTTCCTTGCTTCAGCTGGGTATGCCTCTTCTTGTATCTCAGTCATTCATTATGAGGTTTGGCTGAGTTTTTATTGTAGTTAGGGCCAATCACTTGATGTAAATTCCATTGGGATGTATTGAATGTTATATTTCATTTATCAAAAGCTATTTTATTGCACTTGCTTTAATTCCTTCATCTCTTTCTTAGACTTGATCAAACTTTGTGAGAGCTCAGAACTAGGGTTCACAATAGAAATATTGGGGCTTTGGTTTGGAACTAAGTGTGGTAACTTGCTAACATCACCTAGGAATAGGGATGCATGCTTGTAGCTTAACTTATTCATGTGCTTACTTAATGCTTAACTCGCAGAAAATTACAAAGGGATTAGGGTTTGAGTGTGGGTTAAATAACTAAGTTATTGAGGAATCAAGGCTTAGTTAATTTATGAAAACACATTAGCTGAATAGCTTAGATATTTGAGTGTAGCGAACAATACAATTTCATTGGAAGAAACATTAAGTGTGGGTTGCCCTAGCTACATCTCTTTATATATTATTACCACTTTACTTACTTGTCGATATTAGTTAATGTTCACATTTAACTTTTAGTTTATCTCGCACACACAACAACAACCTTAATCATTCAATTATTTGTCATCCAACTTATCGATATCATTTATAGTTTAATTGGTCAACAATCCTCGTGGGAACGATATTTTATTTATCACTTTATTACTTGAGCGACCGGTGCACTTGCCGAGTACGCAACAAGTTTCTTTTTTGTTGTACAGTTACTTATTGGAATTTGACAGTGAGAATCAAGAATTGAAAAATTTATTCTACTATTTTCTTTCATTGTTATTATTTCTAACAATACATTTTTCTTGGAATTTCATCAGTAAATTAGCAAGTTATCTTCTGCTTTCTCATCGTCAATCTTCGCCTCAAAAGTGACTGCAAAAGCCAAAAGAAACTAAGAAGAGGAAAATGGACACTTCAAATATTCTGGCATAATTAATGATTTTCCTATGGTCATGAAGATTTTATATGCTTTCAATTACTCGAGTAGAGACAATTGAAATGTTATGTATCCAGCTTAAAGAAAAGTAGCATATATTGCAGAATCATGAGAATTACATTAATTAAGTTCTTCTCCCTATATTTATACCCCTCCATATCGTACAAAGTTAAACAATATCAAGTCTCGTTCGTTCTTACACAAGGGAGTGTCTTCTGCCTTCAAACATTCAACAATATTTTTTTCCCTAGGCAGCACCTCCTTCTGCCAGCAGCACAAGGTTCAAGGATTTTGTCTCAGGATATGAAATTGGACTGGTAACTCAATCTTTGAATTTAGTGTTATATATGCAGATCTATTCCTTGTTTTTGTCACTTTTTTATTTTTCCTCAATCCCATTGCTCTTTTCATCTTTTCCCCTCTTGGATCTCCCAAATTAATTTTTTTATTATTTTAACCAAACCCAGTTGACAAACTCTGGCTAACTTATAGTATTATTTTTTAGTGTAGATATTTGTTTCCCTTTTCCGTTCAAGTTATACAAAAATTACCAATTATTTTAAGAAAAATGAGAATAAAAAAAATCACGGTTTTGATATTAAGCTAGCTATATCAAATCAAGGGCAAAGTGTGGTGACAATTATAAAAAGGAAGCAAATTTTATTAGGGTAGCTAGTTTGATTTTATCAACAATTAGGGTGGTTTGATTTTAAATTGCAAAATAAATTAGGGAAGGGGAGTGTGTAGCGTAAAATAATGGATTGTAGTACCAAAAAGAAAGCGTAAAATAATGGATATTTGGCCATCTAACACACATTAATTGATCACTTCTCTTTTCTTGATAACATTTATTACTATTATCATCATTATTTTACAATATAGTGATAACAAACATGGTGAATGCGTCACAGAAATTAATGGTGGTGTGAGAGAGAAAAAGAAAAAAGGAGGTAACTATAGCTAGGAGGAAGATCAGGAGCAAAAAAGAAGTACTACTCCAAGTGACTGCTACTATGGCATCTTCAAATTCACCATGTGCAGCATGCAAGTTCTTGCGTCGCAAATGCCAACCCGAGTGTGCATTTGCACCATATTTTCCCCCTGACCAGCCTCAAAAGTTTGCAAACGTTCATAGAATTTTTGGGGCAAGCAATGTCACAAAGCTTCTCAACGACTTGCACCCTCACCAACGTGAAGATGCTGTCAATTCCCTTGCTTATGAAGCTGAGATGAGGCTCCGTGACCCTGTCTATGGTTGTGTAGGAGTCATATCACTCCTACAACACCAACTTCGCCAGCTTCAAATGGACCTCTATTGCGCCAAATCCGAGCTCTCAAGGTACCAAAACTTGAGCATCACCACCAATTTGAGCTCTCTAGCTTCCGAGTCCACGGCCACGGTCTACCATCATCATCACCAGAACCCGTCTGGTATTGGTGCTGGCTTCGGCCGTGATCATCACTATCACTATCACCACCACCACCAGTTCTTTCCAAGGGACCAACACCACCAACAACAAGTGGTAAAAAGCTTTGAAGCCGGCAACAACTATGATGCAAGCCTCTTGGCCATGAACATATCCGCCAGCTTAGGGCAACTCAACCAGCTTCAGCATCAGAGTGCAGCCAGTGGGGGCGACGACCGCAACTGCTCCTAGCTAGGGTTTCATGGGGGTGACATATTTAATGCAATAGGTAATTAATTTAGTTAAACTTTTTTTTCTTCTCTCTTCCTCTAATTTCAGCTATAATGGTTCATTTAATTTGTGGTTTGTTAATTATCATCATCACTGATATCCACTTAAATGCATATTTTGTCACTCACAATGATGTATAAACATGGACTCATAACGTTGCCAGATTCTTCAATTATATACATATAATATAAGCAGTTCCTCAAGTGCTTGCCTAAGTTAATTTGGAAATATTACTCTACAATGTGCTGTCTAGGTTTGGAAGCGTCAATCTCACTATCCGTTGTCATTAATCTAGTGCATGAGTTTTAGCACAAAATTGTTTTAATAATATTATACTTACACACATAAATATAGCATATTGGTGAGACATAATGTGTTTAAAAAACTCGTCATAAATATATAACCACCATGTATGGTTAAAGATTAAATGAACAACGACTAATTTTATGTATGGTTGTATGATTAAAATTAGTTTATTTTTAATTAATGCTAAAGAGTTTTGACAGTACAATGGAGAAAAGAATCGTACCCCCCAATCTTTATTTTTGACGGGCACTTCTCAAGACTAAGATACCGTGAAAGTTCGAGTTGCATTTTAATATTTCTTTTATATCATTGCAAAGCATCTAGGCAGAAATATGACGTCAATATAAAGTAGCTAGCTCATATTTAATTAATGCGTTTTTACTGTTTTTACCGAGGGAAAAAAATAAGAAGAGGATTCCTCCACGGAAAGATTATGATTATTAATTAGCGAACAGTTTGTTCTCGTCTTTTAATCAGTAATGATAGTACAGTTTTGGTCAAATTTACGAAATTTATGGTCAATTAGCTTGGCATGGTGTTAGTACTGCTTCATAAGAATATTTGTTTATTGTTCTCCGTAACCATACGTTTAATCAGAGTAAGCTATGAAAGTATATAGGGCCTGTCTGAAGAATTTTTTAGAGTTTCTCTGCTAAAAATTAGAGTGAGCTACTTTTTTTTAATAGATAAATTTTCAAAACCTTTGAAAAGTTCTTCTTGTCTTATATTAAAAACAGTTCTTCTAGCGTTATCATATTAATCTATGAAGTTATTAAAATTATAAAAAAAAAATTATGAAAATTTTCAATTGTTTTATTTAAGTTTTTTTACAACAATTATTTCCTTTAAGTCTTTAAATTTAATCGATCACTACTGCACTAGTGTCTAAACATATATTTTTTGTTTTTTATGAGTTGTCTAAACATATATTAATATTATTACTTAAATCACATACTACTTTTTTTAATGAATTTTAGACATACATGATTGCCCAATTACATTTTCATAAACTTATTTAAACCTTTCTTAATTTTAAGAACTGATGTGATAATACTGCATGTACACTATGAGGAACTAGTACTCTACTAAGTATATACTATATTAGTCTTATAATTAATTGTATAGATTTTTTGGTCGATACTTTGCTTTGCCAATACACATTACACAGTTGAAGTACTTAGATACGAGAAAAAATATTAGAGATGATTAGACTATGCTGTAAAAGAGAAGTGCATTTATAGCAGTTGCTTCTGAGTAAAACTACTCAATCAACCCTACGTTTAATTCTGAATGTCAATCGCATTTATTAGACAGTGCCAACACTATGGATCTGTTCTTCTCTATCAGAACGCCTTTGTTAATTCCATTGGGTATGAAATGAATTCAATGACTGTGACTTGACCAATTCTTTTACCCTTTTTCCTTCTGCCTTATCACACTGCTATGCTATCCCCTCTTGACTATTCCTTGTTTCTATCAATACACTTTTTCTTGAAGTTTGGCATTGCACGCTTTTCTATATTTATAACTACATACATATTCATCTTTATTCCATGTTCAAACTGTTAAATAAAAGAAGATATAGCCATCACAAAAACAATGCCCGATGAGAAACCACCTACTGCATTTCTTTCATATCTTTATTACTTCCTTAATTACATGCTGTTTGTCCCCTCCCATTTCTCCTTTTCCTTCTCTTTCTCTATTGTCTCATCCCGGAGAAAAGAAAAGGAAAACAAATTAATTAATAACACACTTTGATTGTCCATGAGATGTGACAAATCGACAACGTAATGAATTGCATTTCGCAAATGCATGGACACTACTCAATCTCAAAGTCTAACAATAATTGGAGTATAAGTTGATAGTATTTGGGTTTTATATTTCATACAAAGATTTATTTATTTATTTAACAGTTGTATACCCAATTTCTCATTTGATGACACTTCTGGTTTACTATTAACATTTTCAGATAATTTTAAATATATAACAATATTAACTAAGTATTGTAACAAATTAAAGAACATTTTGTAACAGTTCTATATTTGCTATTTGAATTTAAATAATGATAATTTCTAACAAAGAACATAAGACAAAACTAGCTAATTCAATTAATTTGTATATATAAAGGAATGACATAACGATTCTTTCATCACGATATACGTAATAATTAACTTTGTAATCAGGGATTTGTTTTTATAACGACATTGACATACTTTGTTCTACAATTCCCCCACTATTAGTACAACTTTTTATATGTATATTTTATGTTTTTTAAGAAAATTAAGGTATATATAGATACTCATAATTTTTCACTTAATAATTTCTTTCTTGTAGTATATGGCATTTTCGTAGCAATTATGTTAAACAGGTTTGGTTTGCAGGATAACAAGCTAACCCGTAGACCGTTTAATGTTAGCCTAAATATAAAATACTAAAATAATACCAAATGTTTAATGTGAGGTAGGATTTATTAGTAGTACTACTTTTCAAATATATGTACCCCTTAATATTTTTAGTATTAATTACATATATTAAAATGATACTTTAAAATAGTGAAATCATACTATTTACTTAATGTTTAGTATTAAATAATTAAATATTAAGTATTTTCTATTAGTCTTTTAGTATTTTAAAATATTTTGATGTTTTAAATATTATTAAAATAATCATCAAAAACATTTTGAAGAACGTAAATTAATTTATTTTTATTATTATGCCTTAACATTGTATCCCCAATAATGTATAAGCTAGCAACTTATAAAGTTATAAAAGAAATTCTTGCGAGAAAACTGTTCTCGTACCTGATAATATAATGTGATTTATTGATTTTAATAAATAAAACAAAATGATAAATAATAGAATATACTATAAGTCATCAGTCATATTTTTTGTTTGTTTTTTTTTTTCATTTATGGACAGTAGATTGGCCCGTTAGCCCGAGCTATGTGAGGGCTAATGCAAGCCTAAAACAATAAGGCAGTTGCTAGTTTCACTCTGATTTTTTACTTGTGCAATCCCTTTTGCTTCAGTTTTCCCGAAATATCCTCTTAAACATACTCCCTCTTCCCCCTCCGTGCTACCAAAAACAATGCACTCACCCAGTTTTATAGTTATGGTTATTTTAAATAATTTATATTTATTTAAAAATAATTATAATTATAAAACTATAACTATTTATGTAAAAGTTATTATTTCAAATAATTCTTTTTTATTTCTTCATAACCAATTATCTAATTAATTTTAATTATAACCTATTATATAACTAGTTTATTTATAATTGATTATATATAATCATATTTTAAAAAATAAATGCTATACCAAATTATAACTAATTATATAAAAATAGTTATGATTATAATTACATAAATACTTTATAAACGAATTTATCAGCGGTTCTATATGTTTAAAGAAGAAAATGACTATTTGTGTTTATAATATTATTCGCCTCCTTATGGGTTAGATCTAATTACATCTGGAGTTTTCTTTATCCCTTGTCAAAGATATACAAAGTGTTGAATTATAGTTTATAAATTCACAGTTGTCATGTTAAATTATCATACTTTTATGAGTTATACTATACAGTCTGTGAAATTCTATTTTATATTTAATTGAAATGAATATTAGCCGAACTTCAAGAATTAATATATATGAATATAGGATCAAATCTGTATCTACCAAGCATGCCTAAGGAAATACCACTACAGGATTGGAGTGAATATATATTCCAAAAATATAATTCTATGTTTTATAGAAAATCGTCAAATATATCCAGCCGATGTCATACTTGCTTTAATTATTCAAGTAGTTGGGTAGAATAATAACTAATATATTAAGTTGAAATTGAATTATTTGAATATTATTTGAGTTTGAAATAAAAATAATTCTTGATCAAATTTCTTTCAAACAAATTTTGAACAATATGTAAGAGGATTAAGATAAAAAAAAAACAATTATTTTAATTTATTTATTTTCAAGTGCAAGTTCCATCACTGATAATATACTTTAAAATGCCAGGTTTCCTCGTCACACATGAATGACCCTGGTACGAATAAAAATGAAAGAATCAATTAAAATAAAAAGAAATAGCAAATAGAAGAATCAAGAATATACCAGAAAAATAGCAAATGGAAGAAATGCTGGAGCCGTAAAAAGGAAGCCAAAGCTGTGTTTAGCGTAAATAGTTGGTCCAATATAATTCTTATTTTATAAAGCTACTTTATTTAAAGTTAAAATAAGAAATTTGCTGCATAGTGCTAGTTCCTGTTGTTTATTGGAACTTTGGAAGACAAGGCAATAAAGCAGCCCACTCGTTAGCATCGATCTTTAGCTTTTTCACATTTTCATAAATGCTTGATTGAGGAGGTAATTTCTTCAATGATATTTTCATAAATGCCATCATGTGGATCAAATCATCTTCAATGATTTGAAGATGTAATTTCTGCTTCTTCTTTGAGTCAATAATATTCAGCATTTTGCCCTAAAAAATTAAAATTAAAAAATTCTTTTTAACAGAAAATAAGAAATAAAAAAATATTTGACAGTAGAGGTGTTCATATTCCTTATTATTTCAACAATGCATGCATCTTAATGTATTTGAGATTAACATTATTTTTATGTAAATTTTTCAATCTTAATTGTATTGATCATCTTTTTAATCAAATCTTTGAAGATGCAACACAAGTAGATAATAAAAAAATGGTTGGTCTCCAATGACTTAAACCACTACAAAATAGATGCAAAAATGATTTTAAATCGAAACTCTAGATATTAATTTGTTGGACTGAGAAGTACAACACAGGTAGAGAAATAGATGAGGTAGAGAAATAGATGATAGAAAGAGAAGAGATATAACACAAACTAGTGTATTAAACATAATTAACAAGGAAGTTTTGGTTTAGAAGCTCTCTAAGTCTCCTCACTTGAACCCAACTAACTAACTACTTGTTTAAGATTGGACCATATGCTCTCCAAGATGATAAGTGGAAAACTAATACAAAAGACATTAATTAGAGAACTAGATTAGATGACCCATATTCAGGGATGAACCTAGCACAAGAAACTGGGGGGATGGGGGCATATATAATTTAGATAATTTTCTAATGAAAAAATTATATTATAAAAAAAGCCTAAAATCTATTAGAATAAATTTTTACAAATATCTGATAGAACTTAATACTTAATTTACTTTTAATTTAATTTTTCAAAGTTTAATGATATTTAGTTTCATAAATTTAAAATTAAACTCATACAAAACCAAAATTAGATTGGAAGTAACAATTACAATTGACAAGAAAAACAAAGATAAGATAACCGAAACAAAAAGAATATATAAATAATAATAATAATAATAATAATAATAAAAAGAAAATAGTTATTAGTATATCTCAAAATTAAAGTTATGACAAATAACATTTAATTAATTCCTCAAATAAATTATAACCAAACCAATATAAAAGAAACGAAAACAAATTCATTTGATTACAAATGTAAATACTTATAACCTTTAAAATAACAATAATATATTATAAAAAGAAAAGATATTAACAAAGAAAATAAATAACATCTAATATTTTGTTAATGTAATTATTTCAATGATGATGACTATAAAAAAAGAGTCTTTATAAAAAAAATAGCTGTATATTTGTTTAAAAAGAGGAAAAAAATGTTATTATTTTTCTAATGAATGCTATAAAATGGGAATAAATATTGTATGAAAAATAGAATAAAATAGATAATTAATACATAAATACTATAATTTTTATAATCAAAATCTTTAAATAAAACAATTAGTTTAATATTAAAATATTACATTATATATTAAAAAAAACAGGGGACCTTGGCCCCCCTCCAATATGAGTGTCGTTCATCGATCCACCTTTATCATCCAACAACTTTATTACAATATCATGTAGACATTATTCAGGATTATAGATCAAACCATGTTTCGAATAATTTCTCTTATATAAGGGACGCCTCAATGGAAGCAAATTCTCCATTTATGATTATTTTTACTTGTATTTTACTCGTTTACGTCTCAGCTACTAAGAGTAGAGAAGAATCTCGCATGGATCATGCATGCCTCTAGTATAACTTAAAAATTCAGAAATTAACCAGATTCTTGTTTATTTAATTAATATTAAACTTAAATCTTCTTAATCTTATAGATTACAAATTATATCAAAGGGCATCACTCATGATAGCAGAAGCACTCAGAGTATATTATTTTCTTTATTCGCAATTTTACCTTTATCCTTTTGGAAACATAACACTCTTTAATTTATAGTACCGTTTGTCACCCATATTCTTTCCTTGAAGGTTTGAATCGAAGTAGGTATATGAGTAGCAATAGTTTAGGGAATCCTAACGAATATATTGTCGGTTATATCCCTAATTATTAGATAGCTATGTATCATACATCATGAACCCATTAAGGGCATATTATGAAATCTATACGAGAGAGCAAACTTAGGGGCCACAAAAGCTACATATATAAATTTTCTATTATGTAATTCACTCTCTTTCTTGATCCATACTGAAGCTCATTAGTTTAGTTTTGCATTTTAAACTAGTGAACTTTTCTTGGCTCTATAAATAGGCATTGTTGGGTTTCAATTATAGGCCTAAGTACTTTGGAAGATTGGTTGGGTGAATCACCAACATGTCTAAGCAAGTTTCCAGTAACACTATGCCACAGGAGAAGCTCTTGCTGAACCCATTTGATGTCAGTGACGATCAGATCTTGGAGAGAATATACATTACCCATTTCCATTGTGTTGAGAAGTATGACGTTGGAGTTCTTTATAGTGTTGCTTCAAATGTTATCAAACACTCAATTGAAATTGCTGACATGATTATCAAGGTAACCTTGCCAATAAACTTTACACTCTTGCATGTATGTACTGTTGTTGTACATTGAACACATTAACATTTTATTTGATTGCAAATAAATGTCGGATAATGATGCTAGTTTGTCCAAACCACTTAGTGATTCCAAGCTTAACTTATCTAGTCAATTGGAATGGTCCAATGTGTTATCATGTACAATTTTGGAAGAAGAAAAGAATAGGCCAAGTCAATGCATCTGGATCTTCTGCCATTGTTGAGTAAGAGAAAGACACATTATATCATACAAAAATTCACCATAATTGATTGTAGTTTTTGCTAATTATATTAGTGTATCCTGTATGGAAGAGAATCTAAATCCTGGGTTCATTGGAAGTACATTTTTTTTAATGATTTAGGTCACATATGTATCTATATACTCAATTAGTCGACGATCATTAATTATATGTGACTTTTACATGATTGCAAGCTCTTTTTAGTTACCAATTGCCATGTATGTGTTTATAATTTTCTATACAGGACGGCCAACAAATTGAACAAGTCAGAGAAGAAACGGATCCATTAACCTCTTTCCCACGACTCCCTGCCATGAAGCGAATTGCTTGCCAGGTAAAGTTAGAATTAAATTTAAAAAAACTTTAAAATTTTAAGAAGTTATTTAACCATGAGTTAATAACTCTGATTTCTATATTTGTCTTCAAAAACTCACATAAATATAAGAAATTGTTTGATGGTCTGGAATCATATGATATTCCGATGACACGTTATTAACTCTTCCATAAATTGAAAAATGTGATTGCTTATCACATGGAGATTGGGTGGATCATTTTATCCACCATATAAGAATTTCTCTAAAGCACGCAGTCCTATGATAAATAATAATTGTTTTGCATCAATATATGGTAACAATTCTCAATAATGGCACTACAGTATACTTAAAGAAGAAGAAATAGTTATATATTTGAGAATCAAACTCGAGAACATTGATTAAACTGGTAAAATCTGAATTGGTTGCAGATGATGTGCACGGCTCGCGGGGAGCAATACGCGCATCAAACAACAATGTTGATACTTGAACAGCTGAGAGACTATTCCTGGGATGCAAAAGCAGTGATAGTACTAGCTGCATTTGCTCTGGAGTATGGAAAGTTTTGGCAACTTGCGTATATCCCACGTGACAAACTTGGAAAATCATTGGCAGAGTTGAATGGACTTCAAAGCATCATGGAAAACATACAGCACCTGGCTAACTTTAACAATTTGGTGAAGAAGATCGTGCAAGTGGTTAAATGCATTACTGATTGGAAGAAGATGATTACTGCGGAGTATAACGTAAAGGATGTGCCTTCTTTGACGGACACTTTGCACGAGATTCCTGTTCTTGCATACTGGACAATCAGCACATTGGTCACTTGTACCAGCCACATTGATTTCTTGGGTGATAAGTAAGCTTAATTGATTCATACTGTTTCTTGCATAAAATTTGAATCTTGTGTTAACTATGAAGCATGAACACCTCATTTTATTCTTCATGTCAGACATGTTTCCAACACCGACACATTTAGACACTTTTCAACACTTTTTAATAGGTGACTAATTTAAAATTTATTTTTGTTAACTTGAACACTTAAGTTGTCACCTTACACAACTCATACACTTGAAAAAACATACAATGTTGGTTTAAAAAGATAAATATACCAATAATTTAGATATTTTTCTTATATGTTATTTATATTTTATTTCATTAGAGTGTTTGTGTGTGTATATGGTGTTCCCATATTCTATATTTTAGACATTAGTCATGTCGAAATATTCGTGTCCGAATCGTGTTTGGTGTTAATGTCAAAATCCATACTTCATAGTGTGTTAGTAAGTAGCATAATTATGTGATGCTATAAGAGAGACAACAACAACAAAAGTCTTATCCAGCTAGATAAATCATACAACCTCATTTGGCTCGATTAAAGACGAAAACTTCATGAGATTGCTTTAACAGCTTATTTTAGTTTCCTTTTGGTCACTCTTCTTTTCATAAGACTAATATCCATGTAATTTAATTTGCTTTCCTCGTTGGTGCTTCCAATAGTCTTCTTTGTATGCGTCCAGACCTTCTTAACTAATTTCCTCAATCAATGTCATATCAATATCTTCTTGTATGCAATCATCAATGCTATAAGAGAAAAATACACACACAAGTAATGGTGTTAACTACTTCATATTGTTTTTGTGTCTCTCTTGTAACATTTCATTATCATGTTACTTATTAACATGAGAGAATCCAAATCTGTTATCGATATAATAAAATTTGTATAATCTATAACTATTATAAAGGGAATAATCCCTTTCGGAATCAACTTTTTTCTGGACATTTTTATCCTCAAGTATTATAAAGCACTACAACATTTTATTTTAACTTCCAATGGCAGTTACGTCTTTCAAAACAAGTTACACCCAACTACATATATAGATAACTTCCAAGTCCACATACAGAGTGCCTTTTTTGCACTAGTAATTCATAGTTGCAATTGCTTGGATTCAGGGGTTACAGATATGATTTATCCAAATTTGACTATAAGCTTGACTTCATTCTCAAAAATTTCAAGGACCATCAGGACAAGTGCAGCACACAGATAGGTTAGTTGCATGTTTTACGCTTTGCAGATCTAATGTATGAATATTAGAAGTGTCCTTCCCTTAAATTCTCTGAACTAGTGAAGGTGCAGAATTGAACTAAAATGGTGATAGGAGGTTAAGGTTCTCTGTGTTAATTGCAGGGCGAATAGAAGATTACTCGAGGCGCAAGGATATTATCACTTCCATTCAAACTGATACACAGATTGATATTGTAAAATTTTTGGAAGCTCTTATTATCCCCAGTGATTCCCAGGATTCCAGACCAATAGTGTATAATGGTCTTACTGGACAAAAGGTATAAACTATAGTAATAGTATTATCTTAATGAGTGTCCAATCTCTACTACAACTATTTCCTTATGCTAAGAATTAATCCAATGCACATTGACCATAAAACAAAGAGTTTAATCTTTTAAATGTCCTAGTCTTGAGAAAAATAACATATCCATTGTTCATTATTATCTCCTTGACTCTTTTGCAGGTTGCATTAGGAGAGTTTAAGAATAAGCATGTCTTATTGTTCATTTCTGGCCTTGACCACATTGACAATGAGATTCAGCTTTTAAAATCGATCGATGCGAAATTGAAGGAAGATCCAAAGGAGCTAGAGGGTTATAGGAAAGAGGATTTCAAGATTCTGTGGATCCCCATAGTGAGTGTTTGGGATGAAGAGCAAAAGAAAAAGTTAGATGTTACAAAGGTTGAGTGGTATGTGGTGAAGGAATTCAATTTCCAAACAGGTATTGATCTGATAAAAGAGGTATTCAATTACAAAAGTAACCCCATTATCATGCTCATAAGCCCTGAGGGTAAAGTGGAAAACTCTGATGCAAAGCAGATTATTTCCAAATGGGGGATTGATGGCTTCCCTTTCAGAACCTCAGATCACACTCGACTCACTCAGCAATGGAACTGGTTTTGGAATGAAATGATCACCCTCAGTCCAATAATAAGAGAATTGGTAAGTACCAAGCACTACAAAGTACAAAGTAATGATTGTCCTGTTTGTTATTTACATAATTCATCGGTGATTGTTTTTTCATTGTTGGATTTCTCCAAAGAGAGTGCCACGGTAGTACTTGAACCAGTGAAAAGCATCAAAATAAGTAGTAATTTGTGATAATCTGTCACAAAATGAAATCATGTTATCATGCATATTATCTACACGTCTAATTAAAAGTTAAATTTCTATGCACTATCATGGTAAAAAAAATTAGCGTCAACCAATCAAAAATCATGTTAGATATACTTTTAAAATAGTTATTATAAAAATCAATAAATTTACCTTACAATTTTTAATTGGATGAGAATGTAAAAACTTTTTATGCTATCAGGCCATTTAAATTAAATTCTTGAATTAAATACAACTAGTATGTATTGATAAAATTATCTTTAAAATGTGTTGCAACCCAAAGTTTTCTTGGCATTATCTTTATTTTATAAATTGACAGAACTTAAAAGAAATTGATCTATAGTTTTCATGTCCATAAATCAGATCAAAAGGGATTCTTACATCTTCATCTATGGAGGCACCAACACTAAGTGGATCCAAGATTTCACCACAGCTGTGGAGAAATTGAAAAAGAATGAAACTCTTACCCTAGAGGAAGAAACCACAATTGAGTCCTATCGATTGGGAAAGGACAGCCCAAAGATTGTTCCGCGCTTTTGGATCACCATAGACAACTTGCTTGCTAGCAGGAAACTAACAAAAAAGGGTAGTGAACAAGTGCAAGATTCTACAACAAGAGAGATTCAGAAATTGATGTTCCTCAAACAAGATCCACTTGGATGGGCCATTCTTACAAAAGGGACTCATGTGAAGCTTCTAGGTCATGGTGATGCTATGCTTAGAACTGTCACAGACTTTGACAGTTGGAAAGGGACAATGCACAATGAAGTGAGCTTTGATGTAGCTTTCAAGAACTACTATGAGAAATGCAAGGTTAAGAGTGTTCCTCACAAATGTGAACATAGGGAATTTGCCAATTACCCCACTGACATTCTAGCTCACCTACCATGTCCAAAAAAGTGTGGACATGAAATGGAAGTTTCGTCTGTTAAATACAAGTGTTGCCATGGTCGTGAAACCAGTGATATTGCCTAAGACAAATGCATGAAATAACTGCTACATGCTCTGTGGTTTCTTCATTTCATGCATGAGACTTCTTCTTCAAGTTTGGTTTAGATTTGTGTGTAGATGGGGCAATATATTAATAGTATATATTGATTCTTATGCAGTTTGCCTTAGATGAGTATTATATTGAGTGAATTGTTTTGAAAGAATAACTAGTTCTGTGCTCTGCTTGATTGGCGCAGAATCATATTCAATCCCTTCCTGCTCCCCAAGCTTTTGGTTCATTTAAATATACAATCAACTATTTGGCTCATGCACTCAATCATTGTAACGAAACTTAAGTATTGTTGAAACAAAAAGTTCAAATTGACCAATAAAGTCATGTTTGATAGAAGTTTAGGCTGTGATTTTTTTTTTTTATTATTATGTTAAATAGATAAATTATATATTTTAACTTTTAAGGTGTTAGGCAAAATTTATAATTATATTTAAAAATCAACAAAAAAATAATTACAAGCATTATTAATAATATTTTAAAAACAATGCATATATTTAAGAAAATAAATAAATAATTAATATTTTTACCATATTATCAATTTCTTTTGTCTATACTTATTGAAGTATTTTTACTTTTAAAAATAAATTAAAATCTTTAATATTATAATACTTAGTAAAACTTAAAATTTTTCAAAATTAATATAATATCTTTTTCAATCCATCTTCATCCAAAACAATTGTACACTTAATAGAACTTGAAGTCTTTCTAAAACTAACTCGATCATACGTTAATCAAATTTGATCATAAACCCAGCATCGCAAACAAGCAAACACAACATAAAACCAATGAAGATGCAAGCATAGGCGAGAATAACACAGTTCATTAGTTCCACACAACAAATCAGTCATAGCTAATCAACCCTAGGAAGAAACCAAAGGGAAAGAGAATTCGAGGTTGTGAGAGACGAACCAGAGAGTTCAAGGATGCGAGTCCAAGAATTCAGTTATTTTAGTTGTTTAAAATTCCAAAATTTAGAATTCTACTTAATAATAATAACGCATCCAAACAGAAAATTGTAAATTAAATAATTTTAAATTCCTTTATAAATTATTTTGCCTAGTTAAAATTCTCCAAAAGCCTAAAATAACTGGATAAATGGTATTGCAGTTGCCACAACCCTATTTGCATTTCTCAAGGGAGGAAAGTATAATTATTCCAAATTTTAACATTAATACTTACATCTCTCTAGGGAGAGGAGTATAATTTACTCTCAATTTAATAATATAATTTATTGTAATTAACGGTAAAAACAGAAGTTTATGATAAAAATAAAATAAAAGTAATTAATTAACGCTTTATTTTTTGGGGGTGTTAAAGAAAATTTTGAAAGCAGTTAATAATTTTATTTTTAAATTATTTTTGTCTAAATAATAAAGAAGTTGCTGTCATGGAAAAGGAAAAAATTCACCAGAAGATATGTTTACATTCAAGAATAAGAAGTTTAGTTCCAGGTTTGATTTTATTCATCTTTTAAGAGCATTGATAAGAAGTATAAAAGAAGCATGCCAAAAAGATATTATGTCTTTCTCGTACCTTTAGATGTTTAAAATTAATGAATTAAAGTTAAAGAAATATTTAATAAAAGTTAAATATTGATATATTTGAACTAAAAAAAACGTTTGTTTAATCTTATTTTCTGAAGAAAAGTGATTTTATAGTAAAATAAATGTTTTTTTCTTCTTTTTTTAAAGTAGTGAATCATATATTTTTTCCTTATAAATACACTTTTTTAATTTCTTCTTTTTAAAGTTTAAACAAAATGACCATTAATATCAAATTAATGCTAACTAAAATTTTAAAGATTAAACAATATTTCTTTTAATTCTCTTTTAAAACTCTCAATTACTATGAACTAAGAGCTTGGAGTGGTCCAAGGCAAAGACCTCATTGGACTTGCCATAACTAAAACTCGATCTACTCAATTGGTAACACACATTAAATTTGTGAAGAAAGATCTCAATTCGATTCTCACATAATACTCTCTTTCTTGGAAAGATTGATAAACTTTAAGTATTATTAAACTTCTATCGAGAATTAGTCTTATATTTAATCAAAATAACTGAAAGTTGTAGAGATATCACTGGAGAGCCTAAGACATTAATTATGGTGGTACTAAATAAAATAAAATAGTACTAAGCTAAACGAGCTTATTTCAATTCATGCACCCACAAAAAAAACTCAAAAACTTAGATCTGGATTATACTATTCTCAACAAATTTTGTTGCAATACAAGTTAAGATCAGATGCAACAGGGTCTACTTAGATCTTGTAGCCAAGGCAACTAGAAAGTCTCTGTAGTAGCCACCTGATGGAATGCCTTCACATATAACATCAGCAAGTTCCTTGCCATACTTTTCTTTGAAAACCCTTCTAATTTCATCTATGTCTATCTCAGCCCTGCTTACCAATGTTTGTGCCAAAATTCTTCTGTCCCTCGTTTCCCCTTTGATGCTTGAGTACAGTATCTTCCATTATTAATCCAAATTGTAATCTTTAAAACAATGATTTCATTCCAAATCACCTAAAAAATAAAATCTCTTCCTAAACTATATATATTATTTTAGGATTTGTAACAACAATTTAGGAACAAACAACTGCACCCTACCCTATGCCAGTTGGTTCTCTGAAGGAAAAAACAAAAGAAGATAAAATGGTTACCTTTGCATAATAGTGTGCTGGATTACAAATGCATTTCACAACCACCATTAAAGCTTTACCAAATTGGCCATATTTCCCCCTCTTGATAGACTGAAACACAGTCCATAGATGACACACAATAAAATTCAAAATCCTTCAAATAATGACAACACAAAAAAAAGGGTAAGATGGGGAAAGGACTAGTAGCATATTCTTTTTATTGATATACCTTTGTGTAGTCATGCCCATAAATGTGTTTATAACTAAAAAATGTTAGCTTAAGTTGGGGAATGCTCCTCTTGCTTAAAATTTCTAACACAACAGCTTCAATTACAGTTCCTAAGCTTCCCTCCCCAGTCTCATAGAGCCTCCTAGCATCACACTTGGATATATGATGGTTGACATCTGCTTGATGAGCTTTGTGTGATGCAGCCAATGCCACAATAATCTGCAAAATCAAAAACCCTTTTCTTTAAATAAATTTACCAAAATAATTGACAATTCCCATAAACCAATTAAGTGATTCCCAATAATATATCTCTCACCTTTTGAAAGGGGTGTGGAGGGTCCAAATTGATAATATCTTGGTCCAAGTGTCTTTTGAACATTTTCTGGTAGGCCTGTGCGATGAGAAGAACATGACTTGATTTTCTACCCACAAAAATCTCTACTAGAGCCTTGAAATTGGTGTCATCTTGTTGGAGAGCTTCTCTAGCCACAACAGCATCCCTGTCATGTGGGTCAAGCATCCACAAGGAAAAAGCAGAACAGTTCATAGAAGAAGAAGAAGAAGAAGAAGAAGAAGAAGAAGAAGAAGAAAATGCATCTTCATATCTTTGAAGGTGACTTATCAAGTCTTCTCCATTCACTGCCTTAAAGGTCTCCCTGATTTGTTGTCTTTCATGGTGGGTTACACAAGCCAGAGATGTGATCAATTGACTCAAACCCCCCAAAGAATCATGAATTCTCTTGCAATCAAGTTCGAAATTGAGGTTTGTCATGGCAAGAATGTTGTTAGCCATATGAAGGAAACAAATGGAATTAATGGTTTTGTTTTGGTTCAGGTTCAAGTAAATATATAGTCCACCAACCATGTATTTAAGCAACAATTACTTGAAGGGTAAGGCAGGGATATTCCTACTTTAATTTTTAGTTTTTGTGCATTGCATGGAAAGAAAAAAGGCAAGGGTGGACTTATCATCACTCACTAATTACTACATATAGGGTTGGCTTCAAAGCTCAAAAAGTCTTAGAGCAACTGAAGTTTCTATGCATTGAGTTGATGGTGATGTGTAACGCAGGTTGTACTTGTATGTGCATGCCACGTGAAAGTTTGTTTTGTAGCTAAATTTGTCATTGGTGTCCAAGTAGACTTCGAGTCCACCATAGCGAATTAGCACCTTTCCAATGACTTTTTTTAATCAACATCAACTAACATGACAGTTGCCATTGAATAACAATTTATTATTCAATGAGAACAACCACTTTTTAAGACTTAAGAAATGCAGCTTTTTATGGGGTTATTTATTGTGTGTTTATGGACACATAAAATGATTAAATACTTACATCTTCCTAGACTTTTGTGTTTTCTTTATATTAATAATTGCATTTTTCTAATATAAAAATTGTTTTTTAACTTCTTATCATGTATTTACATATTCAGAAAACAAAACCTCTTTTATTAAAGGCCATTTTTAATTTAGAATTACAAAAATATTATAAATTAGACAACTATATTTGAGTTAAAAGTAACTATATTATGATGAAGCTAATAATCATAAGATTTTTTTTCTATATACATGGTCATGATCAATCCAAGTATAAAATAATTAAAACTTATGTTTTAGACACATGAGCAAAACAAATATTTACTATTAGTATTTATAAAATAAACATAGACCTCATATGTTCATAAAAAAAAAAAGTATATTTAAATTTTTTTTAAAAAAAATTAACTGCGCTTATCGTTGGACAGGCCTTGTATAAGACTCAAAATCACGGAAGGGAAACAAAGTATATTTCACCTCAACCAATTACCGGTTAATATTAATCCATTCTTTCTAATGTTAATACTTGTTCTGAAAAATTCTATTAGAAGACAATTAAATTGACTTTAAAAAGCTAGAAAAGTGACATGTTTGGTAAAGGGGAAAAAAAGTAAAAATATTGATCTGATTTATTAACAACCACACGATAACATAAATAGAAATTAATGGTTGGTGACTCATTTACACACAAAGCCACAAATGGAAATGATGGATCGTGTTGGTTCAAAATGAATCCGCAGTGCCTACCTACTAATTCCATAGGGGGTACCTAATCTTTGGGCTAGCTTATGGTTCTTGGTTTTTCTGTTGTTTACCTTGTTATAGGTGCATGGAAGAGGCTGATAAAATACAGACATGTACCATAAGCTTATTATTTTGGAGACAAGAAGGTGCGTAACCCAAATACCGTGCGAAATATAAAAAAAAAATAAAAAAGAAATAAATACGAAGACTATTCTGGGAGAGTGCACACACTATCCAATTATTATTTTTTTCTTCCAACGCAAAGAAGATCGTGAATGCCGACGATGGCGTCCTCGTCCTCTTCTTCGCCAACACCCACAGCTAGAGTCTACATCGAGTCGTCGTCTCTGGCGTGACAACCGTCATGGTTCCCATCACGCATTAAGCACGACAATGAAAAATTCCTCTACGAATGTGCTAAATGTCGAGGTCACATTCCGTATCTGAATGAGTTTCTTATTTTGTTTCAGATTTGAGCATGGCGATGCGTTCCAAATCTAAGCTTGCTTTTTTCTTTTTCAGATCTGAGGTTGGTGATGCGTTCTCTTTGCAACTTGAGTGCATCGACGGTAAAATCCTTCAGGAACACGCAAATGTTGCAGGTTTGCTTCCGACCTGAGTATTTTTTTTCCAGATCTAAGGTTATGTTTTGTGGCTGCAAAGAAATGTGTGTTTGAGGGAAATAACGAGATCCAAGGTAAAGAAAACAAGAACCACCATCATATCTAAAAACGAACCCGACACGGGTGGTCTGATTTCAATACAGGGATGTCAGGAGCAAGTGGTTCCTCTACAATGATGGCTATGACGAAGGGTTTTGCAGTGGCAATGGCAGGTTGGTGTTGGAGAGGGAGGGGGGGTGATTGCAAAATGTGAAGGAAAAAGTTCAAGTGAGAGAAAAAAAAAAGAAAAATAATATATTTTTAAATTTTATCTTATGTAGACAATTTTACTGTAATCCATATTTATATTAATAACTGATTTTAATGAAAAAAAATTCTTTAGCACAGGTGCGCATAATGAGTTTAAGTCAATGTTGTCGAGATCGCAAGTATGATCGTATACTCGTGCGATCTTACAATTGTCAGAGGGGTTGATGAGGTTAATCGAAGGGAGGATCGTTGTGTTTGTAGATCGTTGGGGGATCGTGAGTTTGCTCAAGAGGTGGACGGATCGACGATTTGTTTCGATCCCAATTGGGTTTCGTTTTCGGTCTCGTTCTTGCGAGAGTTTTGAGAGGAGGTGCCGTTGTTTTGGAGCTCTTTAGAGAGGGCGGTGGTGAGAGGCTGGCGGAGCTTCTCAAGCTCGTCGATGAGAGCGAGGACGGAAGGTTTGGAGTGGAGAACCTCAATCATGCATTTGACTCGGTTTTGCTCGGTGAAACCTGGCCGGTTTTACGAGGATCCGGCGACCCGACCAATTTTTGGAATCGGACCGGTGAAGCCACTACAAAAAAAAAACCCTGTCACCGTCGAGCCTTTGCTTGCCGCCGTCAAGCCTTCACGCCGTCGTCGTCACGCCTTCACTTCGCAGCCGTCGCACCATTAATAACAATTTGTGCACAAAGAACAACATATGTTAAAGAATGAGTATGGATGAAGAAGCATAGAAGAAGAAGACGAAACGTTATATTAAGAGAAGAAAGCGTAAGCTCACTAAGCTGCGCAGCAGCCATCAGCGGAATATATATATATATATATATATATATATATATATATATATATATATATAGTGGATTAGTGAACATTAGGGTAAAGCATATTTGGACCTAACATGAGCCTGATACACCATGTTACTTTCTGCACCCCTTTTATTACTTTATGTAGTTTCTATTTTACCTTTGGAAATAGGTTTTTCGCTCATTTTGTTTATTAAAAACTGGACTTTTTTACTTTAAGTGCTTGTTATTTACGCTCTTTTTTATTATTAATACACTTTACTTGTGTTATCAATGACCGAACCGATTTTCATAACACTGGAATAAGGATATTATTATTGGATTTCATTGTGATGCTAAAAATGGAATTTGATTTGATTGTCATTTAAGTATTTCAATTTCAATTGTTTATGAAAATAATTTCCTCATTAGCTAAATTAATGAGTTCAAGGATTGACATTATTTTTTTGTTACTATCTCAGAGTGAAAAAATTATAAATCAATATTGTTTTTTTTTGTTTATATTATTTTTTATGTATATGCATGTGTATAAATATAATTTTACATATATACGTAACTTTTACGATCCGAGTTACAATCCTCAAGTTACGATCTTTTATCCCCCCTTCCGATCCTCGAGTTTGACAACATTGGTTTAAGTTATGTACACTGCAACTTTTGTCTATTTTGGAATAATTAGGATGGGAAAATTTGGACTGAGAGAGTCCTAAGACTGATTTCTCAAAACTTCTTTCATTCCTCTCAAATGAACATTCTAACAGTGCCTTTACTAGCAAGAGCATTTTCTTTTTGTTACAACTAGCAAGAACATTTTTACATAGTAGCAACTAATGGAATCTTGATTCATCATAATGCCACCCATTACATTCATTAGTCACTAGTTCATGACATTGAACACGCAATGAAATTAATCACTATAATCATGTCATCTATAATCTAAATTATAAAACAAGAAATTAATTGAGTGGTGTCGTACTGATACATAGCCCTTTTTGAGTAAGGGAGAACTTCATAGAAATTAGGAGGAAAGGAAATAGAAACTAAATTCTGAATTCATTCTTCTCTACTCCTCAAAGCAATGCAATAGGTTTATATAAGCCACATATTTCTCACATAGCTGCTAAATACACACCTAAAAGCAAGCCAAAAGGACAAACCAGATTCCCTTAACAATTTCTAAGAAACCCATTCTAGAACCTATTTCCTATTTTTAATAAAAGAGACTAATAACATTTCTTTTGGGCTGCCAATAGGAATTGGGTCGTAACATTACTCCACACCCTTCCACAACAACCTTGTCCTCAAGGTTGTGATCATGGCAATTAGAGAAATAGCAGTAACCACTGTGCACGTTTCAAGACCACCACTGTTTGATTTGTGGTAGAAGAATTCCCTTCTGTATGAACAAAAAGATTTGAACACCTTCACTGAGACCTTTCCAACAGAACCAATTTCCAATGATCCTTTCAATTAGCGTACGATCAAGGCCATGAACAACATCTAAGTGCATGTCAAGTTCTACCAAAAATAGAGAAAATGCATCAACATCAGTTCCCCGCATATCAACCTGCAGGAAATGCAAAAGACTTGCATCCTTCAAATTTAAGGAATTTGCCAATATGGAATGTAGAAAGTGGATCAATGTTCAGCTTCAAAAAGAGTGCCATAGATTGCCTTAATAACTGGAGATTCTTTGGTGACAGAACCAAAGTCAGAGTTGAACACACCAAGCCCAATAATATCAGAGCTAAACTAGAAAACTCTGCATCAAGATCCAATTCAATTGAGTTAGGTCCATCAGAACCTTTTCCTTCAAGAAGCTTATTAAAATTCAATATTGTTCTATCTAAACAAGCTGTGAATATCTTGACCATAGCTTCCAAGTATGAGTTATGGAAAGCCGGAGCGATAACTCTTCTCCTTTGCTTCCAAGTATCAAGGTCTGCTGGTATAAGTACTTTGCACATTATTGGTTGTAGGATATCAGCAAGTACTCCCTTGTCATAAGAAAATGCATTTTCTCGCAGGATATGTCTGGCAACTATGGGATCTGATACAACAACAAATGCTTTTGGTCCAAAGGCAAGTTTATACACCGCACCATGCTCCAAGAACCAATCATATAGTGAGAGAAAGAGAGGTTGACCAAACATATCTGAGACTGCACATTCAGCTGTGTGCATAGACCCGATACTTCCACCACTTAACAAGTTCTTAAGGAGGATTTGCATTGTCCACCAGATTTCTACTTGATTTCTTCCTATCCGTATTAATTCATTTAATTGATTGGCATTTGTATCCACCTAAATGAAGGCAAATTGCTGCTTTTAAACAAGACTCTGAATCATGTGCTCCAGGTTTCACAGGCTGCATCACCAGATCAAACTCAGCCACATTAGAAGTATACATTTTCTTTTTGTCCTCATTCTGTGTTACAAACTCTTGAAGAGTATTTGAGCCACTTCATGTGAGTAAAAATACAGGAAATTTGTAGGACTTCCAAATAATAACAGAACCAAATGAATTCCATTCATAGCTAGTATTATTATAAAGATCAAATTGAGCTTGTAGATACTTTTGGTACAGAGAAGATACCTTTAACATATTCTGCCAATCAGTGCATGGTTCAACCGGTACATCACCAACTTTACAAGCAAATCGAGAGTCATCTGATATTCTAGTACAAAGAGTAGAAAACTCATCCAGTGACACCAATATATCAGATGGCTCAGCTATTTTGTCAACATTTACGAACCTTACAATTGGAGTCACAACTTTATCTCGTCCATGATTAGAACAACTGATGGTTCCAGAGAGAGGCATCAGCAAAAAATAAGCCTCGGAACCATTGTCTCCAACTTCCTGTTTCAATGGCGCAGCTTCCTGAATTGCTGACCCACAGTTCACCACTATATGCACTAACATCAGACACAGACCATGTGTAATAAGTTTGATCAGGGAAGCCTTCATTCTCAATCGTTCCATCACCATCCTAGTCAAATTGGTCTATATAAGCAATTGCAATATAAACAGTGGCCCACTCAACTTGCGCAAATTGCTTGGCAATAATGGCAACTACATCCCTATATAGCTGGACAGAATTTTGTGGATTCAAGTTTTTCCACTTATCTGTGTTATAAGGATTATAGCCATTTACATCCAACAATGGATGATTGAGCCCAATATCATGAGGAACAACATCAAGAACCTTTCTCGGTGCCCATTGGCAATGTGCCATAATAGCATCATGTGGAATAATAGTCATAGATCTTGTTGTTTTCGAGCCAGTTAATCCCAAAATTTTGCAAGTCTTCAGAAATGAACCAACATTAGAAGAAGGACCGTTGAGACCTCTGGGAAGTGCGGGATTTCGTCGTCGAACTCAAACAGAGACCCCTCATCACTTTGTGGCGGCGGCGGGGACGACGAGTGCGTCCGCCACCATGGGAAACTCTCTTACACGGACGATATGGAGCTTGAGCTCCGGTAGGGTGCACTTGCACACATAGAGTGCTGCGATGGGAAGTCGAACTTCTGCGAAGACGAGATTTATGACACATGGTCTGTGTCTGATGTCAAGTGATGAAGATGTATAATTAGGTCTTTGACATGAAGCTACCTAAGAGAACAAAATTAGGTTAAATTACTCTTCTATCTTTTATTTTATTTATTTTTATTCAATTTTATCTTTTAATTTTTAAAAAATTTATTTGAATCCTTTATGTTTAAAAAGTATTAAAATGATCCTTCTTTCTGTCCAAACTTAACACCATTGGACCCTCAAATCTTGTAAAGGGGTTGGAATTTTTTGACTTCTTTTATAATTGTTTAAATATTTAACTTTGAATAAATAATAATTTTAAAAATTAAAATTATTTTTATATTAAATAATAATAACCTTAATTTCTATTATAATAACAACAAATGCTTAACCAATTTTACATTAATTAACCTTAATTTTATTATAATAACAACAACATACCAAATTAATTTTATATTATTTTATACTTATATATATATAAAGAGAAATCAAATTAAATTATAATAATTTTAACTTTGATCATTATTATATTATCTTATAAATTTTTAAGCGAATAATTTGATCTAAAACTCATAGTTATATTAAAAACTTCTTTCATATATATTATATACAAAATTTCATATTATCTAAAATTATTTATTAATTCTTTCATATAAATTAAAATCAACTTAATATAAATATTTTAAAATATATTAACTTTCATAAAATTTAACATAAATAATCTTAATAATATATAAATATAATTTAATAATTAAATCACTCAAAATTACATTATATATTAAATTATAAAATAATATAATAATTATCAAAATTTAAGAAAGTTTGATTTTTTTTTCTTTCATCTTCCTCATCATCATGTTCTTCCTTCTTCTCCTTCTACCATCGTCATCTCCGTCTCAACAAAATACAACAAGAGTGAAAACAATAATTTTCTTTTAATTATAATGAAAACAACAATATAATAATAATTGTATAACATCTAATTTCAGAATTGTACCCATTTGATGTCTTTGATATCCCATTTATAGAATATAACTAAGCAGCATCGCAAATTAAATTCCCCCTAACACCAGCATCATGTACAAGTAACACAGCAACAACCCAAAAAATAAACCCACCCAATCATATTCCCCTCCGGCATAGTGGGATAAAGAGGAAGCTTCAAAAACCCTAACTGACCACACAGAATCCCCTGCGACTGCAGAGGGTACAACGCCAGATGCGAATTCAAACACCCAAAGGGCACCGGCGAAGATGGTGTCTGAAACGACGGCACTAGCAACGGAACCATCGCTTGTTGTTGTTGATGTTGTTCTTGCTGAGGTTGAGGAGCGGGAAATAAAGGCAAAAAACTGCATTTTGTAGCGGCTAAAAAGGCGTCGATACCTTTATTTCATTAGTGGTGTTAAGTTTGCACCGACGAATAACCATTTTGATCTTTTTTAAAACATGAAGAACTCAAATGAATTTTCTAAATAAAAAAACAAAAACAAATTAAAAATAAAATGACCAATTTGCGAAGTAATTGGGTGCACCTGGCCATTCATGTTCCAAGTAACTATGGAGATGCAAAGAGTTGAATCAGTGAAGAAACTGCAAGCTTTTTCCACGCCCACAGTTCTTATCCCTATGTGAGAGGGTGAAGCTTGTTTATGAATGAAACCCATTGGCCTTCTTTTCGACCTTGTTTTACTTCTTCAAATTGTAGAGAGAGAGAGAAAACAAAATGGATATGGTGAGAATATTGATTAAAGAAAGTGAAAAGGTAATGTTAATAAGACTAATTTCATTCATAAACATGATGAATTCATACCCTTTGCAAAGTTGGTTCCCCATATTGTGTTACGTGATTGGCAAAAATGAAAAACAGGGATTTCATGACACAAGCGATTTTGAGTGAAAAGTCACTTTTAAGAGATAGAGGGAGATGAAAGGATTTTAAAATTATTGACTTGGTTATTATTTGAACCATATATATATACTACTATTATATAGGGAGCCACAAATCACAACTTCTGATCTCCTTCAGCCATTGCTCCTGTTCACGGAGAATAGAAGGAGGGACATCATAAACATCACTAAAACTACCTGCAAGTGGAGGTTTTTCTACACTCTGCTACTAGAATTGTATGTACAAGCTGTAATAGGAAAATTCCGAGTTAGAACAACAATTAAATAATTTTTTAAGAGCTGCCAAAATTGAATTCAAAGCAGTAATACGACTACAATTATCATCATCAGACTGCAAGAATACAAGATCCTAAGTAAATTTTAAGTCACAATAAACCAAGTTATCAGATATCCCCTAGTTCTGGCAAATGTTATCAATCAAGGAAGAACTTTTTCAGACTTGTCTACATCAAATTCAAAGAATACTTCCAGGAACCAGTATTCATGATTTTGACAATAAAAGTGAGATCCTAAGTACACATTATTTTGAAGTTCCAAAGAACTAAGTTTATCAAATGTACTATGCCCCATAACTTTGGCACGTGTAATTATTCAAGGAATAACTTTTGTAAGGGTCCATTATATCAAATCCAATGAAAATAGTCAGTATTCATGATTATGATCATAAAACTGCAAGATGCGCCCACAGTTTTCAAAAAACCAAGTTCTTACATAAAAAAAAGTACAAAACTTTACCCAACCAAGCTAAGGATCATGGTCCATATTGAGGTTAATAATAAACCATGGAATAATAGAGAATTGATTAGTGTAAAAACTTAAGGACAATTAAGTAACAATATCGTGAAAGTGATTTAAGAATTCCATCTACTAATAGCTCAACAATAAAATTGCATATCAGTAAACTTGATAATGGTTGCAAAGGAGGTAAGCTCATCACTCCATCCTTTTTCGTTCACTTTCCAGGAGGATATTCTCTTTTCACTTTCCATGAGGATATTCTCTTCCTTTCCCTAGCTTTCTAACTAGCACTAGCAATCAGAATAGAAAGTTGCTTTAACTTTGGCATAGGAATTTGTTAGGCTACATGATATTATTGGGGAAAACTCAAGTCCCACATCGGCTAAAGATAGTGTCAAGATAGAGTATACAAGTAGAGGACAACTTTCACCCTGTGAGCTAACTTTTGGGGTTAAGTTAAGTCCAAACCCACATTCTAAGAGATACATTAGTATGGAATCCAGTATCAATCAAGGGATTTAGAGATGTATATCTCACTCAGCCATATCATTCCACTAGCCCTCTCTTCAGTAATTGCCATTTGGCGAGCAACTTGATAGCACTATAGATAGCCAGGACATCGTTGCCATCTACAAGTGTGCTACAGACTCCATATGCTTGCCCTTTCACAACAACACCATCCACTATGCATAAACAGGTATCCAAGTACACAATATGCCTTTAGATATAGCAAGACAATGCTAAAGACAAAACTAAAAGATAAATATGTTTTTACATGCATACAAAAGAGAAAAAGGGAAGAAAAGAGACAATTGTAAATAATACAATACTTTCTAACTACAGTGCTCAAGCATTGTCCCAATTTTACTTGATTGCTGCTTACAACAGGAACCTCATTTTCAAGAATAATTTGTAATCTCTCCGTATCAAAATTTGTCAGAAGCCACAGTCTTGATTTTACCTGTACAGAGCTAACTGAAGTAGTTTGATCAAAGCAAGAAACAGGAACTTGTAAGTGAATTTGTGACCGTTAATCAGAAACAAAACTAACCTTCTTCTTTCAAATCTGTTAGTTGTTTTAGTGCATCCAGGTATCCTGGATTCAAGTAATCCCACCTAAATCCAATAGTGGTAGACGAGATTTGTCCAAAGAATCCTTAACTTCAGAGAATTATAATTATTTTAGCTAGATAATGGAAATTAAGTATTCTTTTCACTATTTCAGTGAGGAAGCAAAATGGATGATTATATGTCATGGATAATGTTAATGGTTATGATTCTCCCTAAAAATTTGAAGAATTGTGCGGCTTCAACCGTGATAATTAGTAGATCAAATAACTACAACACAGAGGAATTAAATACCAATGAAACGGAAGCATGTCCAAGGATATCACATACATTCTCTTCCTTGAAACATTGATGTTGTCTCTTACATAGCTACTAGTCATCTTAACTGGCGGAGGCACCCACGTAGTTCAAATGATACAATTTGATAAGAAAATAGTTTCCTTCATTTTTACTAACAATTTACAAGTATATGGTATTATGGTAGGATCCACACTAGCTAAATGCCCATCCAAAGTAACTGCATTTTCTTCAAGCAGAAAAAATAATTACGAAAAGAATATGTAACCACATAATCAACTCACCCTCTGACCTGTTCCAACAATTCAGAAGGACGCTCTCGACAAACTTGATTAATGGAAATACCATATAGATCTTCAGCAGGTCTATCTGCAAAGCCCGAAGAACACAAGAATGAGAAAACAATTCTACAAGGTCATAAGTCATAACCTTTAAGCGGACTTGGAAAAAGTAGCACATGTTGAGAAGAATTCACATATGAAAGATCCAATAATCACATCACACACTCAAATTTGAACGTGACAAATCAAATATCACTCTCTATTCCTCTAACGAATAACTTCAGTTCAGACTTTAGTTAAGGGATTTCCTTAAAAGGGGTACGTTAAGATGGTTCAAACATAAAGCAAGTAGAAGCAGCATCTGGTCTGTAATGGCAAATATCGTCCGCAACATCTCGGTGTCGGACCGCGGCATTACCATTACGCAGCGACATTGCGGAGTGGCCAAAAATCGCTTGTAACAGACGCAAGTAAACGGCGTTTTGAAGGGTGGGTGGGTGGGAGAAGGTTGTTTATGGAATAGAAAATCTCTTCAAATATAACAAATATATTCCGGAAAGTTGTTTTCAGAATGTGTTTGGAGATTTTCTATTCCAGAATTTCTGGAATATAAAATACAATGTTTCGGAATCTATATTCCAAAATTTAAAAAGATACCAGTAAACATTGCAGAGACTAGAAAATAAAACCTGCAAATGGGTAACAATATCAATGGTGGCCACCTTAGATCCTTCTTGCTGTTGCCTGAGAATCCATTCGTAGTATTTCTCCTGTGAAGAAACGTAACACAAAAGAAAAAGGGTGAACAAAACTAGGGGTGTTCATGGGTACGGGTCAACCGAACCGATTCGAACCGATTTGAACAGTTTGGATTGGATCGTTTATATATTTGGATCAAAATCGAATCGAACCGAACCAATCAAAACCGTTCATGTACATGTTGGATCACGGGTTTAGATTTACATATCCAATGACTTGATTCGTGAATCCGTAATAATAATATAAATTTTATTATATATATATATATATATTAAAAATTAAAAAAATAATTTAACAATACAAAAGGTATGATATTGTAAATGTTTAAGATTGCAATCAAAAATAAGATAGACTATTTTTTAATATTGCATTAAAAAATAAAATACAATATTTTTAAGATTGTTTTGCATAATATAATAGAATATCTTTAAGATTGCATTGGATAATATGATAAAATATATTTAGGATTGTATTAAAAAATTGGTTAAAATCATATCTTTAAATTACTATAAATAAAAAAAAATATTTTGGTGTTCATATATGCATTCCATTCCAAATAATATTAGAGTATTAGAGAGTTTATTTTTACAACATTGAGAGAATTATTGTGAGATCATATAGAAGCGTTTGACAAGTTTGATTCTTCAACTCTCAATCAAGATTTAAAGATACCTATTTGATAAAGGAATATAAACGTAAATGTAACTATGTTATTGTATTCTTCTTCTCGACTTTGGAAAAGGACGCAGCTGGGAACTAGGATACCAATTTTGTCTATGTTCTTGATGAATTGAAACATGCGACTTCTGACTCGGAAACTAGGATATCAGTCTGGTTGCGAAACAAGGATATTAGTCTATCTCTATTCTTGGTGAATTGAGACTAGAGTTTTTTGCTGGGAAACAAGGATACCAATTGGGATAGTTGTTGTATAAGGGTAGACTAAGAAACTATGATACTAGGAACTCTTATACACAAAATTACCATAATGGAGTTATCCATTGGATTGATTATCTAAGTTGGAAGTCGTAGTTTTTTACCCAATTGGATTTTTTACGTTAAAATTGATTGTATCTTCTTTATCTCTTATTTCCATATTATTTATTCTGTTGTTCAATGAACAAGGTCCATGTTACTTCACTTATTTTTTTTATATTTTGAATAGGTTTTTTAGAATTTGAAAATGAGACAATTGGAAAAGAAAAGTGGTACAGAAAGTGTTAATGATTCATGTCCAATTCCACCAATTAACACTCCCTCTCCATGTCATACTCAAAGTCCATCACAACAAGGGACAAAAGTTTTTAATTTATATTATAAGTCTATTTTATAATATTATGTTGATGGTATTAAATGAATCAATTTTACTACTTTCATACATTTGATAATATTGTGAATTGTATGTTGAAAGAATCGTGATAAAAAATAGTAGTTCTATAAAAAATTAAATGGATAACCCGATGATTCAAACTGAACCAAATTGTTTATGAACGGGTTGGGTTGGGTTTTTTTTCTCTGAAAACCGAATCGATTAAATTTGATTGGAGTGGATCCTAAATTTGACAAAAACCGACCCACAAACACCCTTAAACAAAATAACCAAATCCTCAATAACTATCAAAGTTCAAACTTCAAACACATCAATTTGGGAAATTTAAACAGTGCTCAAGTCACTTGTTTTATTTAAATTTAGAAAATATATATTTTAATATATTATCTTTATATAATATATTTTCATTAAAATTTTTATATTTTTATATTAATTTATTTATTATATTTTCTAAATTTTTATATGATTTTATTTAATATTTTTAAAATGTTAGAAATATGTAATTTTTAATATTTTATTTTATAAATTTATTTATTAAATAATTAAATTTCAAAATTAATTATAATTAAAAAGAATGTGAGAATTCAAAATCATAAAAGTAATTACGATTTTAAAGTGGTATTGTATATATTAAAACAATAATAAAGAGTTGTAAAAAGTTTTTCAGTTTAAAAAATTAATATATATATATATATATATAAAAGTTATAAACTATATTACAACTTTTAAATTAAAAATAATAATACATTATCACTTACCTCTTTTATTAAATAATTTAAAATTCACTCCAAACAATAATATTAAAAATACCTTCTTTCGGTCAATATGTCACCTTTTACAAAAGTAACAAAACGTATCATAGCAAACCCCATGTGCCCCACCCCATAATAAGGAAACCAAACAAATATTATGTAACCGTCCATATTTGAAAAGAAAATAGGAGTCTGTATCTATCTGAATGTACTCCCACAAAGATTCAGAAATCAGATGTGTTTTTTTTATTATTAATTATTAATTTTGTCAGGAAAAGAGTCAAATAAATTCAGTATCTTTGTTCTCTTTCGTTTTCTATTATTCCCTCTAACTTTTATGTTATATGGCGTACCTCATAGGATGCTCATGTGCTATAACCACACCCTTCCCCTTACTCTCTTCAATTCCTCACACCCATAAAAAATACTTGTCCAAAATCAAATCAAATATGCCCACATTTCCAAAAATAATAGAATTAACCAAATAAAACACAATAATATTAAAGAAGCATAATATTATAACTTTAAATTTCTATTAAAAAAACATATTTTGATGGGTTCTTAATATTTAATATTTAATGTATATATTATAATACTCTTGTTGAAGTTTCAAACAAATGCATTTAAAATAAAATAAAAAAATGACAAAAATCTTAGATTGATTTTAAGTTTAGTAGTTGAAAACATCAATAATAATAATAATATATTAAACATTTCTCATGACTCATTGTAAACTAGATTTTCAAATTTTATTTTTAACTGATTTTTGGTTCTTTGACCATTTTTTCTTCAATAAACTATGATTTATCTGAATTGGTGCATGTAAAATTGATTTATTATTTTAAAATTAATAATTGAATGATCATTGACATGATAAATTTGTTTTATATCATCAATTATTTTAAATTATAATTGACAAAAAATTTAAAATATTTATTATAAGTGTCAAAAAAAATTTAATATATAAAAACTTATGATTAAATAATAATAAAAAATTATATTGAATTATCAGTGTATAAATTTTTCTGCCTTTTAAAATTGTAATTATATTATAATTTTTTTATAAAAAAACAAGAAGTTTATTTGTAGTGTTATAAGGTTATTCATTTTTTTTTTGCGCAATTAAATTTTTTCTTCTTCCTAGTTTCACATTGTATTTGTTTGACCTTCTTATCTTGAGTGTATCTTTCTTTTGTTACATTTTTTAGTTTGTCTTTCAAAATTTCTTTTGCTTGTTGTCTTTGTGATTTTCTTTTCATTCAACAAATCCACTTAGCAACTATTGTGAGGATTGCTACAACTTTTTACGAAAGAAAACTTTTTATTTTGGAAACGTGATTGATCTTTTTAAGAACCTAAAGAGAACCTTGAATGATAAAAAATAAGAGTGTTTATGTTAAAATAAAAAATATTTTTCTGAGTGAAATCACGAGTTGTTATTTATTAATTGAAACACGTTAGTAGACTGGTGAGTTCTTGTTCATTTTTTTCCTCATACTACTATATAATGGTTAGTAATTCTAGTATCCCTCCCACCCCTAAAGTTGACTTAATGCAAGCTCGCTTAGATGAATTGTCCAATCAATTTACTCAAATCTTAGAGTACAATTGAAAGATGAAAGAGAAGATGCACAGAAGAGAAAGAAGTAGGTTTAGAACTTTCACTCAAATATGTGATAGTTGGGATGAAGAGAGAAAATCTTAAGAAGCATAGGGATAGATGAAGGAATGAAATGAGATAAGAGAAAATAATAAATAAGAAAGATTTAAGTGAAAAAATGAGAGGAATAAAGAGTTTGATGTAATTAAAATTAAAATACTTAAATTTTGAGTGAAAAATGACCTCGAGTGAGAAATAAAAATAGAATAAATTTTTACTATAATAACTATAAAAAAGATAAAAGGTGACATTGACGGTCATAAAATTGATTGATTGCTTTAATTTGTTGGAACCAACTATGAAAAGGAAAGAGACAAAAGGAGAGAAGGATCTTAATGAGTTGGGTTTGAAATGACAGCATATTGGATTAATTGAAGAATCATGTGAAACGTGTGCCTTGCGTGTACAAATATTTTATTATTTCCTTAAAAAAGAACTGCTGGGTTATGCTATAAAAGCCATGATGGGGTGAGCCAAGTTCTCACGATCCAATTACTTCTGATACATTACCTTTTATATTCTATCAATTCCAATGTCTTCAATGGGTGGGCAACAAGCAAATGAAGAAGACAATGTAATTCTCTCCTTTCCCACAGAGAATAATTGGGGTAGATCCCACTATTACTATCTATATCAAGATTTTTGGTGCCCATCAGTTCATTTTCAACATGTATGCAATTTTCAAAATTACTTCCAAGCAAAAGACAGTGATGTTTTTGTTGCTAGTTTTCCAAAATCAGGCGCTACCTGGTTAAAAGCCCTTACATTTGCCATTGTCAACCATCAACACTTCTCCATAGAGAACCATCCATTACTTACTTCCAACTCTCATGACCTTGTGCCTTTCTTACATGGTGATGTTCGGAACCTATCCAATATGACTGAGCCAAGACTTTTTGGTACTCATGTTCCATTCCCTTCATTACCCAAGTCAATCCTGGAATCTAATTCTAGGATAATTTACATATGTAGGAACCCATTTGACACTTTTGTTTCAGCATGGATTTTCCTTACTAAACTTAAATCAGATTCTTTACCTGCATTAACACTAGAGGAAGCTTTTGAAAAGTATTGCAAAGGGATAGTTGGATATGGTCCATGGTGGAGTCATATGTTAGGTTACTGGAAGGAGAGCATAGCCAAACCAAACAAAGTTATGTTCTTAAAGTATGAGGATCTCAAAGAGGCTGCCAATTTTCATGTGAAAACTATTGCAGAGTTCTTGGGTTGTTCTTTCACTGAGGAAGACGAAAGTAATGGAGTGATAGAAAGCATAATCAAGCTATGTAGTTTTGAGAAGATGAAAGGTTTGGAAGTGAATAAATTTGGAAAACAAAAATTTTTTGACAACAAAGACTTTTTTCGGAAGGCTGAAATAGGAGATTGGGTAAATTACTTTTCTCCTTCAATGATAGAGAAGTTATCCAAAATCATTGAAGAAAAATTACGTGGATCAGGTCTATCATTTAAAATGCATTCTTACTAATTAGGTGATAATTAAGTGGTACACAAGAGCCAAGCTTAAGCATGCATGTTGATGTATTGTGTGATGTAGATGTTACAGTATCTTTTGCTTTTGCAAAATAAATTGTAAACATGTGGTTACCTTAATTTGCTGTTACCATCCAAAACCAGTTGTATGGAAACTGCATCCATGTTAGTTTTGAGTAAAGGTTTTTCTTCCTTTGGGTCTGTATCTTTATTTAAATTATTTATTTACTCGATTAGTTTTGGCATGAAACAAAATTTATTAAGCTGAGTACAAGTTATATTCAAACTCATATACAAAAATCAAAAGGGAAAAGCCATGAATTCTGATTCGTTGATATGCCATTTTTGTCCCGTATCCCTATCTGATACAGATACGTACCTTCATGATACATATCCCATAAGTATTTGTAACAACTTTGTTTATAAACTAATTTATAATTTTTGATACTTACCTCTAGGATATGATGTGATACGTAAATCTCAAATGCAAATAAGATTATCAGATATGTTTAGCTTCCTTCTTCTACAAATCATTTATATAAATCAGTCAATCACACTAAGATAATGTTATTGAACAAATTAAAACAGATTATGACACGGCTGCCTCAATGATAGAACATCTAAAGCTCAAACTTTAGGTTCATCAACCAAAAACTTATCTGTTTCTTATTTTTATAAAACAAAAACGCACTGTTTCATATATATATATTGCAGGAAAGGCTCCACATATAACTTTTATTTAAAGTAATAATTTTTTTCTTAAAATTTATTTTAAGTCTTATGGTTAGATCAACTTTCAGACTTTGAAAGGTACACGAAATTTGTGCATGAGAGAAGGTTAAATGAGGCATCAGAGAAAAATTGCAGCATCTTGCTTCCCACTTCTCCCATTTCTTCAATGGATTATTATCGGCAACGGCAACATATCCTCATTGCCCATTGTTTGTCGCATTTTATTCAAAGTTATCTGAGTATGTTTTGACAAGCTTTATATCGAAAAGATTCCAAAATAATGAAATGCGCATGGTTCAGGTGAATGAAAAAAAATATATATATATGGGATTTTATGGGAAAAGTAAAGGTTGAAAAACTATATATAAAGGAAAACTTTAAAAGAAAACAATAAATGGCAAAAATTGTAAAGAGAAATGATAAACTAGATGGATATAAAATAGTTTTGTGTATTCGATTGGATGTGTCTTTCAAATTGAAATAAAAAGTCTATTTATAGGTTAAAGCCTAAGTAATAGGTATTTTATAAAGTTGTAATGGATCCTCCTATTAGATCATGACTTACAATTATAACTTGTTCTAACCAAAATCTGAAAATTTCATATGTGGGTTTGATGTGATCTTGGTGGACTCCAAATTCTGTGACACCGGAGTAAGAGTAAGCTTTGTTTAGAGGAGATACCTGCAAAACAAAGGAAAAACACTCCGACGTTCAAGTAAGTATATTAAATTCCTAAAGTATAGAGAATGATAGACTTGAGCAATGCATTTAAGTGTATATGAGAGAGAGGTATTCTGCATGAATACCATGTGTGGATGATGTGTAGAGAGAACATGGAGGGTTGTATTTATAGCGTGAAGTTGGCCTTGTGCCATTGCTTATAGATAGTCTGTTGAGAAGATAATAATAACAGATGATAACATGTAGTTATCTTAATTTGTAGGAGATAATGTGTACCTTATTGATATATTGTTATTTATAGATAAGTAATAATTAGTAGATAATTTGTTGAGATATTATATAATAAGATAAGGTGATTACACCTATTTGAATATCTTGGCATATTGATAGGTAATTAATAAGGAGAGAATATTGTTGATGTCTGCGCTCCTATAGAGGATCGACGTCCGTGGATCCTGTAGCAGTGTTGACAAGGAATCCGGATATTGTGTCCGGACTGGCATTTGGAGGCTAAATAAGCGTCTATTAATGAGACAATAATGACATGGAAGGTGACCAAGTATACATTGACATTTATGAGATGACCACATGTCATTTTGCTATGCACAACTTATATTTTCTAATCATGATTAGTAATCTCCAACAGCTCCCTATTATGTATTTTGAATTTCAAACTGTTGCACAATTTGCTTCCTATTTTTAAGAAATCATTATCTTTTCTTTTGATGCATCAAATGCACTACCCATTGACTTAATCTTTTGTCACAATTTTAACCAACTTATCAACAATTTAATTTTATCTTATATACCTAAGCTGTGTATATTTAATTATTTATTTGAACGCATTTTACATATTTACTCATTTTTAAAGTTAAAAATAATCATAAAATACATGACATTTTTTTTTATCTAAATGCATGACATTTTCAAAATGGAGATATCAAAAACATTAAAACCTGCAAATGGGTAACAATATCAATGGTGGCCACCTTAGATCCTTCTTGATGTTGCCTGATAATCCATTCGTAGTATTTCTCCTGTGAAGAAAAGTAACACAAATAAAAAGGGTGAACATAGTTAGGGGTATTCATGGGTACGGGTCACCCGAACCGATTCGAACCGATCTGAACAACTTGGGTTGAATTATTTATATATTTGGGTCAAAATCGAACTGAACCAATCAAAACATTTCATGTACGGGTTGGGTCAAGGATTTAGATTTACAGATCCGTTGCTCCAATAACTCGATCCATGAACCCGATGATCCGAACCGAACTATTCATGAACGGGTTGGGTTTTTTTTTTTTTTTTTGAAAATCGAATCGATCAAATTTGATTGGGTTGCGTCCTAAATTTGACAAAAACTGATCCGAACCGACCCGCAAACACCCTTAAACAAATAACCAAATCCTGAACAGCTATCAAAGTTAAAACTTCAAACACATCAATTTGGGAAATTAAAACAGTGCTCAAGTCACTTGTTTTATTTAAATTTAGAAAATATATATTTTAATATATTATCTTTATATAATATATTTTCATTAAAAATTTTATATTTTTATATTAATTTATTTATTATATTTTCTAAATTTTTATATGATTTTATTTACTATTTTTAAAATGTTAGAAATACGTAATTTTTAATATTTTATTTGATAAATTCATTTATTAAATAATTAAATTTCAAAATTAATTATAATTTAGAAAAACAAATTTTATAATTAAAAAGAATGTGAGAATTCAAAATCATAAAAGTAATTACGATTTTAAATTGGTATTGTATATATTAAAAGAATAATTAAGAGTTGTAAAAAGTTTTTCAGTTAAAAAATTAATATATATATATATATATATATATATAAAAGTTATAAACTATATCACAACTTTTAAATTAAAAATAATAATACATTATCACTTACCTCTTTTATTAAATAATTTAAAATTCACTCCACACAATAATATTAAAAATACCTTCTTTCGGTCAATTGGTCACCTTTTACAAAAGTAACAAAACATATCATACCAAACCCCATGTGCCCCACCCCATAATAAGGAAACCAAACAAATATTATGTAACCGTCCATATTTGAAAAGAAAATAGGAGTCTGTATCTATCTGAATGTACTCCCACAAAGATTCAGAAATCAGATGTGTTTTTTTTATTATTAATTATTAATTTTGTCAGGAAAAGAGTCAAATAAATTCGGTATCTTTGTTCTCTTTCGTTTTCTATTATTGCTCTAACTTTTATGCTTTTATGTTATATGTCGTACCTCATAGGATACTCATGGGCTATAACCACACCCTTCCCCTTACTCTCTCCAATTCCTCACACCCATAAAAAATACTTGTCCAAAATCAAAACAAATATGCCCTCATTTCCAAAAATAATAGTATTAACCAAATAAAACACAAAATAATATTAAAGAAGCATAATATTATAACTTTAAATTTCTATAAAAAAAAACATATTTTGATGGGTTCTTAATATTTAATATTTAATGTATATATTATAATACTCTTTGTTGAAGCTTCAACAAATGCATTTAAAATAAAATAATAAAAAAGAAAATGACAAAAATCTTAGATTGATTTTAAGTTTAGTAGTTGAAAAATCAATAATAATAATGTATTAAACATTTCTCATGACTCATTGTAAACTAGATTTTTCAATTTTTATTTTTAACTGATCTTTTGGTTCTTTGACCATTTTTTCTTCAATAAACTATGATTTATCTGAATTGGTCCATGTAAAATTGATTTATTATTTTAAAATTAATAATTGAATGATCATTGACATAATAAATTTGTTTTATTTGGTTAATACTATTA
>PYAF01004598.1:430523-456492 GCA_007407185.1 Glycine tomentella
ATATTATAATTTAAAAAAAAAAACAAGAAGTGAAATTCAAATGTGCTTCTTTTAAGCTAGTTGTTGTAAAAAATTTGTTTAATAAGAGAATCCCTTTGCACTAATTTATTTGACAATTGTGAAAATTTATTTGTATGTTATAAGGTTATTCATTTTTTTTGTGCAATTGAATTTTTTCTTCTTCCTAGTTTCATATTACATTTGTTTGACCTTCTTATTTTGAGTGTATCTTTCTTTTGTTACATTTTTTAGTTTGTCTTTTAAAATTCTTTTTTATTGTTGTCTTTGTGATTTTCCTTTCATTCAACAAATCCAGTGAGCAACTTTTCTGAGGATCGCTAAAAAATTTTATGAAAGAAAATTTTTTATTTTGGAAACGTGATTGATCTTGTTAAGAACATAAAGAGAATTTTGAATGATAAAAGACAAGAGCGTTTACATTAAAATAAAAAATCTTTTTCTGAGTGAAAACACGAGTTGTCATTTATTAAGTGAAACGCGTTAGTAGAGTGGTGAGTTCCTGTTCATATTTTCTTCATACTACTATATAATGGTTAGTGGTTCTAGTATCCCTCTCACCCCTAAAGCCGATGCAATGCAAGCTCACTTGGATGAGTTGTCCAATCAATTTGTTCAAATCTTAGAGCAGAATTGGAAGATGGAAGAGAAGATGCATAGAAGAGAAAGAATAGGTATAGAACTTTCACTCAAATAGGTGATAGTTGAGATGAAGAGAGAGAATCCTAAGAAGCATAAGGATAGACCAAGGAATGAAATGAGACATAGGCAAAATAATAAAGAAGAAAGATTTGGGAGGAGAAATGAGAGAAATGAAAGACTTGATATGGTTAAAATTAAAATACTTAAATTTCAAGTAAAAAATGACCTCGAAACTTATTTGAATGTAGAAATAAAAATAGAATAAATTTTACTATAATAATTATAAAAAAAGATAAAAGGTGACATTGACCATCATAAAATTTGTTGATTGCTTTAATTTGTTGGAACCAACTATAAAAAGGAAAAAAAAAAAAGGAGAGAAGGATTTTAATGAGTTGGATTTGAAATGACAGCAAATTGGATTAATTGAAGAATCATGTGGGCAAAAAAATTAATTAATTGCAATTTTAAAAAAATTACAAAAATGCTGCAAACTGGAAACTAATTACACATCCATGGCAAACAAACACGCCTGGACATGACGTGTTTAGTCATGTCTACCATGAACGTGTTCCAGTCTCATTCACGTCAGCCATGGATGTGATCGGTCCTGTCCTCCCTAGACGTGTTTGTGCACCAGTCCCACCCCCCTGGACGTGACCCAACTCCCCTATATAAGGTCCAACTTCAGCATTAATTCATTACCAAAACTATGGAAAGGGACTTATGAAAAAGCAACTTTTGGTTGTTAGCACGAACTCCTGAATAAAAAATAAATAAATATGAACTTGTATTAACTTATTTTTCTTTGAATGAAAAAGCACATGATGCTATAGCTGTTCCTAAAGAAAATTAAAATAACAATAATTATGTGAACAAATATATATGCCAAGTGAATCTTTTTCCACCTTTGTCTTGACATTCTTTGTTGTAGACAATGCTTCCTTCACTAATATCATCAATAACATGAATGAAATTAACAATTTCATGACTTAATCTTAATCATTCAAGTAAATAGTTTTAGCACTTATTATGAATATTGTTAGAATGTTCTATTTAAAAAATTTCTATTAGTTATTCCGAAATAGATGATAGCTGTTATATTATTTTTTATACTCTTTGGAAAATGTTACTGGTTATGTTTTAATATTTTTTATTTTTATTTTGATACATTAAATTTTAAAAGTTTTATTTTGGCTTTTTATATTTTTAAAGAATTTTATTTTAATCATTTTTTCATTTTTTTATTAAAAACATTAATATTTCGTTAACTTTTACTTGTTAAACTTGATGTAATTATATCAAAAATAGAGAGTAATAGATTGTACAGTAAACGAATTATTAGTCACAGGGAATACAATGTCGGTGATCAGTTCTATTAGTATCAAGAGTGTGAGTGAAAGCTCATCAATAATTTCTACATCTAACATATAATCAAATATAAGTTACTTTATTGTATGTAAATGGACCATGTGTAATTGGTTAGTTGATGAAATAAAAATGAAAAATAACAGAGCAAACGACTTGTTTTGGTTTAGAGACATTTTGTCCTATGTTATGAAAAGTAAAAGTACTACTCTTTTGGATAAACATTCCAAAACTGTACTTTATTAGTACTTCTTAAATGCATTTCTACACTAAAAGATTATAGTTGGGTATTTTCAAATTTGAATAGAACTCAAGGACAAGCAAAAATTAGTTATAGACTTAACTCATTTGATTCTGTCATTTATGCAACCTATAGAACTAAAAGCCGTGCCCCATTGAAATTTTCCCTTCTGGAATTTTCTTTAGTGGGGTGATAGGGATGAAACCGTGAAAAGATGTAGAAACATAGGCTAAACTTGCCAAACATCAACCATTAATGGGTCCCCACTCTATGCATGGTTGGTGCAACCGAAGTTGATGTTTCAAGCCACTGACAGATCCAAATGATTATTATTCTTTAAGGTTAGGTCACTACTACTACACTTTCGTCCACTTAGAAAAGGATAAAGATGAGATTGGACATTCAACCGTGGCTTGTCTAAAGTGTTTGGTCCTCTCTGCTTGTTTTTTTTTTTTATTAACCTTTTAATAAAGATGATTATAGGTTCGGATACAGAGCTGCTGTTATGTAATAGAAACTGAACACTAATTAATCTTACTTAACTATATCGTTATTTTATGATTAATTCTACGGAATAAATCATCCTAAATGTCAAAATTTCTCTCTAACACTGTCTATATTAAACAACAATTCAGAATTTTATTTTTTTTCTTTTGCTAGGTGTTGAAGTCTTAAATAAATATTCAATAAGTATAACTGAGTTGACAATACTTATTACATTTGTGATTGAATTTGTATAGGATGGTCCAAGTTTGATTCTTATACAAATTACTACTAAAGAATTTTAAATGTGACTAGAACATGAACAAATTAGTTCATAATTGATCCAAAAATATCAAAATTTATAAAAATATTTTAAAATTTTACCCGAGAGTCAAAGATTTTAATTACGGTTCTAATTCATACCATAAAATTATCCAAAACAGAGAATTGCAGCTAGCACTCACTTTAGATCAGCACCGACTTTCTTGTTTGATCCATCAATAACCATTTATCCCTTTTTTCACATTTTGGGAAATTACGTGGAAAATTAATATTGAGTTTAATTAGAATTATAATATAATTTTTTATTACACTTATTTAACTATAGATTGAGTTAGATAATAAAATTGTTGAAATTTATAATAATTATTTTAAAATTAATTAGTACTAATTTCTAAAAGTTGAGCCTTATATAGGGGAGCTGAGTCACTAGAGAGAGTGGAATTAGTACACAAACACGTCCAGGGAGGACGGAATCGATCACGTCCATGACTGATGTAAATGAGACTGGAACACGTTCATGATGGACGTAACTAAACACGTGTGGCCAAGCGTGGTTATTTGCCATAAATGTGTAATTAATTTCCAGTTTGCAGTATTTTTGTAATTTTTTTTAAATTACAATTAATTAATTTTTTTGCCGAATCATGTGAACGTGTGCCTCGCGTGTACAAATATTCTATTATTTCCTTAAAAAAGAATTGCTGGGTTATGCTATAAAAGCCACGATGGGGTGAGCCAAGTTCTCACGATCCAATTACTACTTATACATTACCTTTTATATTCTATCTATTCCAATGTCTTCAATGGCTGGGCAACAAGCAAATGAAGAAGACAATGTAATTCTCTCCCTTCCCACAGAGAATAGTTGGGGTAGATCCTACAGTTACTATCTATATCAAGATTTTTGGTGCCCATCAGTTCATTTTCAACATGTATACAATTTTCAAAATTACTTCCAAGCAAAAGACAGTGATGTTTTTGTTGCTAGTTTTCCAAAATCAGGCACTACCTGGTTAAAAGCCCTTACATTTGCCATTGTCAACCATCAACACTTCTCCATAGAGAACCATCCATTACTTACTTCCAATTCTCATGACCTTGTGCCTTTCTTTGAAACTAACTTTCATGGTGATGTTCGGAACCTATCCAATATGACTGAGCCAAGACTTTTTGGTACTCATGTTCCATTCCCTTCATTACCCAAGTCAATCCTGGAATCTAATTCTAGGATAATTTACATATGTAGGAACCCATTTGACACTTTTGTTTCAGCATGGAGTTTTCTTACTAAACTTAAATCAGATTCTTTACCTGCATTAACACTAGAGGAAGCTTTTGAAAAGTATTGCAAAGGGATAATTGGATTTGGTCCATGGTGGAGTCATATGTTAGGTTACTGGAAGGAGAGCATAGCCAAACCAAACAAAGTCATGTTCTTAAAGTATGAGGATCTCAAAGAGGATGCCAATTTTCACGTGAAAAGTATTGCAGAGTTCTTGGGTTGTTCTTTCACTGAGGAAGACGAAAGTTATGGAGTGATAGAAAGCATAATCAAGCTATGTAGTTTTGAGAAGATGAAAGGTTTGGAAGTGAATAAATTTGGAAAACAAAAAATGTTTGACAACAAAGACTTTTTTCGGAAGGCTGAAATAGGAGATTGGGTAAATTACTTTTCTCCTTCAATGATAGAGAAGTTATCCAAAATCATTGAAGAAAAATTAAGTGGATCAGGTCTATCATTTAAAATGCATTCTTACTAATTAAGAGATAAGTGGCCACACAAGAGCCAATCTTAAGCATGCATGTTGATGTATTGTGTGACATAGATGTTACATTAACTTTTGCTTTTGCAAAATAAAGAGGTATCATAAGTTGTAAAACATGTGGTTACCTTAGCTGTTACCATCCAAAACCAGTTGAATGGAAACTGCGTGCATGTTAGTTTTGAGAAAAGGTTTTTCTTCCTTTGGGTCTCTATGTTGATTTAAATTATTTATTTACTCAATTAGTTTTGGCATGAAAGAAAATTTATTAAGCTGAGCACAAGTTGTATTCAAACTCATACACAAAAATCAAAAGGGAAAAGCTATGAATTCTGATTCGTTGATATGCCATTTTTATCCCGTATCCCTATCAGATACAGATACGTACCTTTAGGATACATAGCCCATAAGTATTTGTAATTAACAATCTAATTTAAAAACTAATTTATAATTTTAGATACTTACCTCTAGGATATGATGTGCTACGTAAATCTCAAATGCAAATAAGATTATCAGGTATGTTTAGCTTCCTTCTTCTACAAATCATTTATATAAATCAGTCAATCACACTAACATAATGTTATTGAACAAATTAAAACAGAGATTCTGACGGAATGACCCAATGATAAAAACATATAAAGTTCAAACTTTCGCTTCACCAACCAAAAAATTATTTATTCTTATTTTTATAAAGCAAAAACTGTTCAAAAAAGGCTCAACATATAGCTTTTATTTAAAGTAATAATTATTTTCTTAAAATTTATTTTAGATCGTGTGATTAGATCAACTTTGAGACTTTGAAAGGTACACGAAATTTGTGCATGTGAGAAGGTTAAATGAGGCATCAGAGAAAAATTGCAGCATCTTGCTTCCCACTTCTCCCAATATGGAATGTAGAAATTTGATCTATGTTCAGCTTCAAAAAGAGTGCCATAGATTGCCTTAATAACTGGAGATTCTTTGGTGACAGAACCAAAGTCAGAGTTGAACACACCAAGCCCAATAATACCAGTGCTAAACTAGAAAACACTGCCTCAAGATCCAATTCAATTGAGTTAGGTCCATCAGTACCTTTTCCTTCCAAGAAGCTTATTAAACTTCAATATCGTTCTATCTGAACAAGCTGTGAATATTTTGACCATAGCTTCCAAGTATGAGTTATGGAAAGCCAAAGCAATGACTATTCTCCTTTGCTTCCAAGTATCAAGGTCTGCTGGTATAAGTTCTTTGCCCATTATTGGTTCTAGGATATCAGCAAGTACTCCCTTGTCAAAAGAAAATGCATTTTCTCGTATAATATGTCTGGCAACTATGGGATCTGATACAACAACAAATGCTTTTGGTCCAAAGGCAAGTTTATACACCGCACCATGCTCCAAGAACCAATCATATAGTGAGAGAAAGAGAGGTTGACCAAACATATCTGAGACTGCACATTCAGCTATGGGCATAGACCCGATACTTCCACCACTTAGCAAGTCCGTAAGGAGGATTTGCATTGTCCACCAGATTTCTACTTGATTTCTTCCTATCGGTATTAATTGATTGGCATTTGTATCCACCTAAAGGAAGGCAAATTGCTGCTTTTAAACAAGACTCTGAATCATGTGCTCCAGGTTTCACAGGCTGCATCACCAGATCAAACTCAGCCACATTAGAAGTATACATTTTCTTTTTGTCCTCATTCTGTGTTACAAACTCTTGAAGAGTATTTGAGCGACTTCCTGTGAGTAAAAATACAGGAAATTTGTAGGACTTCAACATAATACCAGAACCAAATGGATTCCATTCATAGCTAGTATTATTATAAAGATCGAATTGAGCTTGTGGATACTTTTGGTACAGAGAAGATCCCTTTAACATATTCTGCCAACCAGTGCTTGGTTCAACAAGTACATCACCAACTTTACAAGCAAATCGAGAGTCATCTGATATTCTAGTACAAAGAGTTGAAAACTCATCCAGTGACACCAATATATCAGATGGCTCAGCTATTTTGTCAACATTTACGAACCTTACAATTGGAGTCACAACTTTATCTCGTCCATGATTAGAACAACTGATGGTTCCAGAGAGAGGCATCAGCAAAAAATAAGCCTCGGAACCATTGTCTCCAACTTCCTGTTTCAATGACGCAGCTTCCTGAATTGCTGACCCACAGACCACAGTTCACCACTATATGCACTAACATCAGACACAGACCATGTGTAATAAGTTTGATCAGGGAAGCCTTCATTCTCAATCGTTCTATCACCATCCTAGTCAAATTGGTCTATATAAGCAATTGCAATATAAACAGTGGCCCACTCGCGCAAATTGCTTGTCACTAATGGCAACTACATCCCTATATAGCCGGACAGAATTTTGTGGATTCGAGTCTTGCACTTATCTATGTTATAAGGATTATAGCCATTTACATCCAACCATGGATGATAGAGCCCAATATCATGAGGAACAACATCAAGAACCTTTCTCGGTGCCCATTGGCAATGTGCCATAATAGCATCATGTGGAATAATATTCATAGATCTTGTTGTTTTCGAGCCAGTTAATCCCAAAATTTTGCAAGTCTTGAGAAATGAACCAACATTAGAAGAAGGACCGTTGAGACCTCTGGGAAGTGCGGGATTTTGTCGTCGAACTCAAACAGAGACCTCTCATCACTTTGTGGCGGCGGCGACGACGACGAGTGCGTCCGCCACCATGGGAAACTCTCTTACACGGCCGATATGGAGCTTGAGCTCCGGTAGGGTGAACTTGCACACATAGAGTGCTGCGATGGGAAGTCGAAGCTCTGCGAAGACGAGATACTTTGCGAAACTGGCTTATGAAAGCCCCATTCACACATGGTTATTTTCGAGTAAGGGATAACTTCATAGAAATTAGGAGGGAAAAAACACTTTTTAAAAAAAATTCATAATTAAAAATAAATTTTTTATTAATTAATTTTTAAAAATTTATGAATATAATTTTTTTAAAAATAAAATGAAATTTATAAATTAATTTATATAAAAACTTATTTCATTTTTTTATTTTTTTATTTCTAAAAATACTTCTAAAATAAATCCAAACAATCCATATAAACCAAATTCTGAATTCATTCTTCTCTACTCCTCAAAGCAATACAATAGATTTATAGAAGCCACATATTACCCATACCTAGCTGCTACATACACACCTAAAAGCAAGTCAAAAGGCCAAATCAGATTCCTAACAATTTTTAAGAAACCCATTCCAGAACCTATTTCTTATTGTTATTTCCTTTTTTAATAAAAGAAACTGATAACATTTATTTTGGGGTGCCAATAGGAATTAGGCCGTAACACGTACGATCACAAGGAGCTCGATGAAGAATGCAGATCCAATTGCGATGACAATCATGAGTACCGTGGCGGTGGCAACAATATTTCCTAATCTTCTTTGTCTTCAATTTTCTTTTGCTTGCTCTAGAACTAGTATAAAGAGATGAAGATGTCTATTGTCTAATGAGGTCTTTGACATTAAGCTACTAAGAGAGAACAAAATTAGGTTAAATGATTTATTTGGTCTTTTATTTTATTTTATTAATTATCTTTTATTTTTTAAAAATTCATTTCAATCCTTTATGTTTAAAAAGTATTAAAATGATCCTTCTTTTCTTTTCTGTCCAAACTTAACACCATCGAACCCTCAAATCTTTTAAAGGGGGTTGGAGATTTTTTACTTCTTTTATAATTGTTTAAATATTTAACTTTGAATAAATAATAATAATGTTTTAAAAATTACTACACAGAAAATTAAAATTATTTTTTATATTAAATGATAATAACCTTAATTTTATTATAATAACAATAAATACTTAACTAATTTTACATTAATTAACCTTAATTTTATTATAATAACAACATACCAAATTAATTTTATATTATTTTATACTTATTAACTTTATATATATATATATATAAATATATAAAAGGATGAATAAAACTAAATTATACTGTATAACTTTGACAACTATTACATTATTCTATAATTTTTAAGTGAATAATTTTGTCTAAAAACTCATCATTAAACTAAAAGTTCATTTTACATAAATCACAAAAAATTTCATATTAATTTAAAATCATTTGTTACTTCTTTCATATAAATTAAAATTAATTTAATATAAACATTTTAAAATATACTAATTTTGACAAAATTTGACACAAACAATCTTGATAATAAGTAGATATAATTCAACAATTAAATCAATAAAAATCACAATATATATCAAATTATAAAAAATAATATAATAATTATCAAAATTATCCATATAATTTAAGTGAGTTTGATTTTTTTTTTTCTTTCATCTTCCTCCTCTTAGTCTCCCTTCTCCTTCCACCATCTTCATCTCCATCTCAACAAAATACATGAAATACATGACATTTTTTTTTATCTAAATGCATGACATTTTGAAAATGAGTATATGAAAAACGTTAAAATTGATCGTAAGGGAACGTTTTATACAAGGGAAATTTTAGGTTCTTGAAAATCTTAAGTTAAATATGTTTGTTTATCATGTTTGTTTTGTTTTTAAAAAATAAAATTTTCAGAAAATAATATTTAGGAAATTATTTTGCTTGCGTTTCTAAAAGAATATTCCCATGTGAGAAGCGTTGACAACCCAACCTTATTTTAGTAAAAAGAATAAGTTTTATTACAATAAAAAATTTCATATTTTTATTAAATTATTTACTTAATGTGATAACTTTTTTATTACAATAAAAAACTTATATGGGATTTCTTTTTAATCAGCCAAGTCAAGTGTACCCCCAACCCATTTACAAAGTAACAAAACATATAATGCCAAAACCCACGTGCCCCAACCCATAGTAAGGAAACCAAATAAATATTATGTAATTAACCACCCATATTTGAAAAGAAAATAGAGTCTATATCTATGTAAATGTACTCCGACACAGATTCAGAAATTACATGTGTATTTTTTATTAATAAATATTAATTATGTTAGTAAAAGAGTAAGATAAATTAAGTATCTGTGTTCTCTTTTCTTATTTATTAATCATGTAACTTATGTTATATCTCGTACCTCATAGGATGCCCATATGCTGTAACCACACCCTTCCCCATACTCTCTGGAATTCCTAACCGCCATCATAGATACTTGTCCAAAATCAAAACAAATATCCCAACATTTCCAGCAAAATATATCACACATGCGCCGATACAATGGCCACAACCATAACCACAAGCGTCCATATGCATCCTAGCTAGTACCAGTGGCGGAATTAGGGGTCAGGGTGCCCCTAAAATTAAAAAATTTGAAAATAAAAAAAAATATATTTTTTAAAAAATGAAAGAAAAAAAGAAAAATAAAAAAAAATGTGAAAGGGGAAAGAAAAAAATATAAGGAAAAAGTAATAAAAAAATATTAGAACAATAAAAAGGAAAGAATACATAAAAGAGGGAAAAATATATAAAAAAAGAGAAAATAAAATATAATAAAAATAAAAGCAAAAAGAGAAATAACAGAAAAAGGAAAAATGAAAGAAAGATGATAAAATAGAAAAAAATAAGAAAATAAGAAAAGAATAAAGAATAAGAGGGAGAAAGAATATTATAAAAGGAAGAAGTCTGGACACACAAATATACAAAGAGGAGAAAAAGAATATATAAATTCCAAGATAACATAAAGATTCAAAAATTGTGTCATTTGGTACTGGAATTAGTGAAAGAAAAGGGTTTCAGGTATCCATTCATTCATTTCTTTTTCCCTCTTTTCTTCTTTGTTCTCCTATTTCTCATTATTGTTGTTAATCTTCTGAAATAAAATACACTATTATTTAATCAAGGACTAGCAAGAATTGAAAGGTCCATCATTTTTCTTCTTATTGATAGAGTGATTAGATTTGTATTCACTCTTCTATTTTCTACAATAATTACTATAAGATCTTTCTCAACTATTGTAACACCCCGAACGTCTCCGGCATGTTATCATCAATGATATACATAACACGCTATCAGCGTTAAATAAGCACGGTGCGGAAGCGATAGAATCGTTTATCTTGATTACATTATGAATGGAATATAAAAACCTCAAATCATAGAACATAAAACAAGCCATATGCTGATCTAGATAAAACATAAACAACAATATAGGCAGATACATAAAACCAAACACAAAAAGTCAGGAGGAAACATACTTTATACAACATAAACATCTGTATATATACATGCTCAAAAACAAGACCACAGCTGGGTCATACATCATAATATGTACAGAAAATGGGTATACACATACCCTACAACTACACAGGGATCTAAGACCAGCTTCTACTCTTGAAGCTCTGCTCAGGTCTTCTACTGCAGCCTCTCATCCAGCCTTTCAGGCCCACTAGGGCCTCCTGCCCTGAGGTTTCTCCTCTCCTCAAGAAGCACCTGAAAACCACAAACCCCACACAGGGTGAGACAAACGTCTCAGTAAACTCAGGGTTCTGGAAATCCTCCCTAACCCTGGTTCACCACCAAACATAAACAAAACAATAAAAACAGAGCTGAGGAAATCATCCTAGCTCACACATACAAAGCCTAGGACATCATCCTAGCTTTCACATATCCCAGCTTTCTGGGTCATAACCAGATGCTCTCAGCATCAGAGGTATTCCACTTCATCATGGCTCTCACAGCCATCCATCAGAGATCAAAGCCATCACCATGGCATCAGTATCTCAATTCTGGCTCTCATAGCCTCTCATCCTGGCTCTCATATCCTGTCTCACAGACATCTCATAGAGGTACCTATCATAGTGTCTCTCACTAGACACTTTCCATACCAGAGAGGCACCGCCTCTAACCACATAAACATTGCCTGGGGAGATCCCTCCACTCAGGACTTTGAACTATACATAGTTGCCTGAATTCACCATTCAGGACTTCACACACTTTACCTGAGGAGCTCCTCAACTCAGGACTTCATAAACACTGGCCTGGGAATAGCCCTCCAGGACTTTCACAATCACTTGCCTAGGAAATGCCGTCCAGGACTTCATAATCATATGCCTGGGAAAAGCCGTCCAGGACTTCAACATCTTTGCCTAAGGAGGAACATCCACATAGTTCCTTCTGGCCTTAGGACTTAGGTGGAGAGCAGTGGCACCTCCCAAGGAATCTCAACTATTCCAGGGAGTCCTCAAACTCTACCTCTAGTTAGGGAACCTCAACTAGCCTGATACTCATCCAGTATCCTCTAGGTTCCATCACAGACCATCTCATGATCTTCATTCTCTCAAAAGGCTCACGGCCTCACACCTGCCATATCAGGTGTCTCATTACCCTCACACTGTCTCAGTGTCTATCCTAAGGTTCATCATTACAGCCCAGCACACACTATGCCATCACATATTCCAAATATCCAGAACGGTCTTAGATTCACTCAAAGCACCATTCATCAGCCTTTCAGGCTCAGAACATAAGCATATATATATATATATATATATATATACACACTTATATATATCAAACATCACCCAATTCGGGTGGCAAACCAGAAATAAGGGGAAAACCCCCAGAACAATGAGCTTACCTGGCTAGCCGTGCCCCACAGCTCGAGCCTCCATTGATGGTCTGCTCCTCTGACACCCTCTGTGTCAAGCCCTACCAAGGCATACAAGCACATATCACAGACCATTCAAGCATATAAACATGCATAAGCTCATCAAGCAGTCATCAACTGCCTCTCGGAAAGGAACCACAATCCTTCCCATCAACCCAGGTCCTCAACCTAAGGTTCATCAGGCTTATCCTCTACAAGCCTTTCCATAGACCATCAGTGGTCTGTCTCAGCTCCATCCATGGCCTTAGAGTCATTCCAGACTCAAACCAAGCCATCAACAGTGAGCCTCAAAGCTCTCTCAACCCTAACTCTCAGGGTTTCTCAGGGCTTGGACGGTCTATCTCACCAGACACCGTCTCCATGGCCTATCAGGCACCTCAAGCCCATCACAAAGGCTCTGGCATGTCTCCGATCAAGTGACTCAGTCCAAGTCACACATGCCTCACCTAGAGCCCAAAACCAACAGTCACCAAAACACAAATTGAAAGCTAATCCTTCCTCCTCACATCATTCTAAACACTTCTCTAAACTGGACCCAGAGCTAATTCTAGCCCTATCACAGATGGGTCACTATTCACCCAAAACTCCCAAATTCAAAATCAAACGGAGAAACTCCAGTTTCTTACCTCAGAACTGATGAGGAAGGCCTCTAGGCTGCTCTCCCTAGCCTTGGTGTAGCTGAACCACCGCCGTTCCTCGCCAAACTCGAGCTTTCATCCACCTCTCTGGAGGTTCCTCAGAACATGGAGGTTTTGGTGAAAGGGAGGAAGGATTCTCGCTCTCACTTGGTTTCTAGGGCGATTAAAGGGTTCAGGAAGCGTTTAGGGTCATCAGGCAAGGTCATGGGAGTTTGGGAAGCTCTCCCATGGCTGCTGGAGTCCAGAGGAAGAAGAAAACTAATTTTTCTCCTTCCAAAACGCGACCCCCCTTCAAATATAGCCTGCACCGATCGCGCGGGACACCGCGCTATTCGCGCCAGCTGCAGACGTTTTGGCGCCATCAGCGCTGCTTCCACGCTAACAGCGTGAACCTCCCGAGACCATGGCGCTACCCGCGCCAACCTGGCGCCATTGGCGCCAACTTCCCGTGGCTCTGGCGCTATCAGCGCCAACCTTGGCGCTAACCGCGCCACACCCTATACAGAGTTTTCTAACAAAAGACTTGGCGCGAACCGCGCTGTGCCTGGCGCCAACCGCGCCAGATCTCAGGGTCATCACAACTATGAAGATAATCAAGACTAAACTTCGAAATAGAATCAAAAACCAATTTTTTGATGATTTTTTGTTTACATACATTGAAAAAAAAATTATTTTGAGTTTTAGTACAGATTCAATTATAGATGATTTTAACAATATAAAAATATGTAGAATAAGAATTAAATGAAGTGATATTAATTTCTGTAATAGATTTTTTTTAAAAAAAATTATATTAAATTTATATTATCTTTAAAATATTTTATTTATAATATAATTTCTTTTTATATTCACCCCTCTTAATAAAATTTATACCTCTATCCCTAAGTAGCACGTTCCCTCTGCAAACTCCACCACCAAAATAAATTTGTTCCCTACATTCAGGGTGGAGGCTAGCATACGAAAGCTAAAGTCCTGCGTAACTTACGAAACGCCCTCCTAGCCGTTGGATCCAAATCTTGCAGCAAATCTGCCTTTTCGAAACCGTCTCGAAAATTGTGCAGTCATTAATTTTTTTCCTGTTTTTCCATTTTCAAAGTTAAATGGCTTCAGCGGATTGACATTTTTACCCCTACACGTTGGGAACTGTGTACCATTAAATGGTTTGGATTGATTTACAGTTTGAATGCTTCGTTTAAGGTAAATTGTGTTTTGTTGGTAAGCAATAATGTTGAATACTAATAAATACAGTACAATGACTTTAATTAAATAAATACTGCATTTTTTAATTTTTTTATACCAAATATTCCTTAGTGTCTTAAATATAGTGGTTAAAAAATTTAAAATAAAAATATTTTTATTAGAAGATAAAAAATTACACCGATGTTGAATATACATAACATCAGTTTTTACAAAAAAACCGATGTTAAATTTATATACCAACACCGATTTTCTTAAAAATCGATGTATCTTTCTACATCGGTTCTGTAAAAAACCGATGTGAAAAATACACATACTACATCGGTTATTCATAAAAACCGATGTTGTATAGTCCCTTCTACATCGTTTATTACAACATCGGTTTTTACAAAAAAATCGATGTAGAAGGGACTATACAACATCGGTTTTTATGAATAATCGAGTAGTATTTGTATCTTTCTACATCGGATTTTTACAGAACCGATGTAGAAAGATACATCGATTTTTAAGAAAATCGGTGTTGGTATATAAATTTAACATCGATTTTTTTGTAAAAACCGATGTTATGTATATTCAACATTGGTGTAATTTTTTATCTTCTAATAAAAATATTTTTATTTTAAATTTTTTAACCACTATATTTAAGACACTAAGGAATATTTGGTATAAAAAAATTAAAAAATGCAGTATTTATTTAATTAAAGTCATTGTATTGTATTTATTAGTATTCAACATTATTGTTTACCAACAAAACACAATTTACCTTAAACGAAGCATTCAAACAGTAAACCAATCCAAACCATTTAATGATACACAGTTTCCAACGTGTAGGGGTAAAAATGTCAATTCGCTGAAGCCATTTAACTTTGAAAATGGAAAAACGGGAAAAAAATTAATGGCTGCACAATTTTCGAGATGATTTCGAAAAGGCAGATCTGCTGCAAGATTTGGATTCAACGACTAGGAGGGCGTTTCGTAAGTTACGCAGGAGTTTACCTTTCGTATGCTAACCTCCTGCATGATCAAGAGAAATGCTAGTTTTGATATGAAGATAGGTGGAAGATTTCATATTGTGTGACGGATGTCTTTTTGGACTTAAAATCCAAGTCTAAGTGAAATTCAATAAAGAAATATTAGAATTTTTTCTTTTAATAATTTAGTAGTTATTTCTTTTAATAAGTTGATAATTAATTTGAAATTACAAGAGAGAAAAGGAAAAAAAAAATACCATCCAAATTCATAAAAGTTATCATTTTTTCAATCTTGTAGATTTTCTTATTTAATCATTAGATTTTACTAAAACTTTTACAACAAATTTATGACTCAAATATTAACATGTAACGGTTAATTTTTTAAATAAAGACTTTTAGAATCACCAAAAATTCAAAAACATGCACAATGCACCGACATAATGGCCACAACAAGTGTCCATATGCATCCTAGCTAGCACGTACTCTCTGCAAACTTGGTTCCCTCCCTGTCGACAGGACTTCAGAGACCCAACCCAATTTAATCTCTCATTATCATTTATTCTATGATTGAAATGAGAGAAATAGAGTAAAATGAAAAGAAAAAAAAATTAATTGAAAGAAAAATGAAAAAAAAGAAAAAAAATATTTTTATTTTTATAAATTGATGGGTTCTTAATATTTAATGTATATATTATAATACTTGTGTTCAGGTTTCAACAAAGCAAGTTTTGTATTTAAAATAAAATAAAATAAAAAAGAAAATGACAAATATTTTAGATTGATTTTAAGTTTAGTAGGGAAAAAATCAAAATAATGATGCATTAAACATTTCTCATGACTCATTGTAAACTAAATTTTTTATTTTCTTTTAACTGATCTTTTTGTTCTTCGACCAATTTTTCTTCAATTGATCGACTCTGGTTTATTTGAATTGGTCACTTGATCCATTCACCAGTTTTTTCGTCCACTATATTCATGTAAAATTGATTTATTGTTTTAAAATTAAGAATTGAATGATCATCCATTGACATAATAAATTTGTTTTATATCATCACTTATTTATAAATTATAATTGATAAAAAATTAAAATATTTATTATAAATGTTAACAAACTTATAATATATGAAAATTTATGATTAAATAATAATATAAAATTATATTAAATCATCAGTGTATAATTTTTTCTTCCTTTTAAAATAATCATATTTTTCTATCGTGGAAAGTAAAAAGTGTAATTAATACCTTAAAATTGTAATTATTAATTTTTGTTAGTTTTCTAACTGTAATTATTTTTTACAAAATAATAGTTTAGCCCATATTGTAAATTATATTCACTATAGCTGCAGCATAAAACAGCATTTATCTCTGAACCCCAAGCCAAAAGATCTGAAGAAACTGAATAACACGAGTGCAAAACCGAAAATATAGATATTTTTGAAATTTCATTTGTAGTAAAGTGAAACTTCTTTTGTAGGCAAAATAATTTTCAACTTCTTGACGACAAAATTAATTTCCAATGGAACTCAATTAGTGAATAAAACAGAGAAAGATAACATTAAAAAATAAATGAAAAAATCACATTAGATCTTTTTTTTGGGTTAAACATTATATCTTTGTTAAAAACACCTAATTAAGGATAATTTTGATGTATTAGACTTGAAAGTTTTTTTTTTTTCTTACCGAACATTGAAAGCTTCCTCCGTACCCATTGTCATGTGAAAACGTGCTTCGCGTGTACAAATATTTTATTATTTCCTTAAAATAGAACTACTAGGTTATGCTATAAAAGCAATCATGGGGTGAGCCAAGTTCTCACGATCCAATTACTACTGATACATTACTTTTTATATTCTATCTATTCCAATGTCTTCAATGGGTGGGCAACAAGCAAATGAAGAAGACAATGTAACTCTCTCCCTTCCCACAGAGAATGGTTGGGGTGTATCCCCCTATTACTATCTATATCAAGATTTTTGGTTCCCATCAACTCATTTTCAAAAAGTATACAATATTCAAAATTACTTCCAAGCAAAAGACAGTGATATGTTTTTGTTGCTAGTTTTCCAAAATCAGGCACTACCTGGTTAAAAGCCCTTACATTTGCCATTGTCAACCATCAAAACTTCTCCATAGAGAACCATCCATTACTTCTTCCAACTCTCATGACCTTGTGCCTTTCCATGAATATAACTTACCATGTGATGTTCGTAACCTATCCAACATGACTGAGCCGAGACTTTTTGGTACTCATGTTCCATTCCCTTCATTACCCAAGTCAATCTTGGAATCTAATTGTAGGATAATTTACATATGTAGGAACCCATTTGACACTTTTGTTTCAGCGTGGAGTTTCCTTACTAACCTTAAATCAGATTCTTTACCTGCATTAACACTAGAGGAAGCTTTTGAAAAGTATTGCAAAGGGATAATTGGATTTGGTCCATGGTGGAGTCATATGTTAGGTTACTGGAAGGAGAGCATAGCCAAACCAAACAAAGCTATGTTCTTAAAGTATGAGGATCTCAAAGAGGATGCCAATTTTCATGTGAAAAGTATTGCAGAGTTCTTGAGTTGTTCTTTCACTGAGGAAGACGAAAGTAATGGAGTGATAGAAAGCATAATCAACCTATGTAGTTTTGAGAAGATGAAAGGTTTGGAAGAGAATAAATTTGGAAAAATAGAAATAATTGACAACAAAAGACTTTTTTCGGAAGGCTGAAATAGGAGATTGGGTAAATTACTTTTCTCCTTCAATGATAGAGAAGCTATCCAAAATCATTGAAGAAAAATTAAGTGGATCAGGTCTATCATTTAAAATGCATTCTTACTAATTAAGTGTTAAGTGGCTACACAAGAGCCAAGCTTAAGGATGCATGTTGATGTATTGTGTGACATAGATGTTACGGTAACTTTTGCTTTTGCAAAATAAAGAGGTATCATAAGTTGTAAAACATGTGGTTACCTTAATTAGCTGTTATCATCCAAAACCAGTTGTATATATGGAAACTGCGTGCATGTTAGTTTTGAGTAAAGGTTTTTCTTCCTTTGGGTCTCTATCTTGATTTAAATTATTTATTTACTCAATTAGTTTTTGCATGAAACAGAATTTATTAAGCTGAGTACAAGTTATATTCAAACTCATATAAAAAATCAAAAGGGAAAAGCTATGAATTCTGATTCGGTGATATGCCATTTTTGTCCCGTATCCCTATCTGATACGGATACGTACCTTTAGAATACATATCCCATAAGTATTTATTAACAATTTTGTTTAAATACTAATTTATTATTTTGGATATACGTACCTCTAGGATATGATGTGATACGTAAATCTCACTTGCAAATAAGATTAGCAGATATTTTTAGCTTCCTTCTTCTACAAATCATTTATATAAATCAGTCAATCACACTAAGATAATGTTATTAAACAAATTAAAACAGACTATGACACGGTTGACCCAATGATTAAACATCTAAAGTTGTGTCATTTAGTACTGGAATTAGTGAAACAAGGGTTTCAGGTATCTTTTCATTTTTTTTTTCTTTTTTCGTCTTTCTTCTCCTATTTCTCGTTGTTGTTAATCTTCTAAAATAAAATAAACTGTTATTTACTCAAGGGCTAGCAAGAACTAGAAAGTTCATCAGTTACCCTCTTATTGATAGAGTGATTAGACTTGTATTCACTCTATTTTCTACAATAATTACTGAAAAATCTTTCTTAACTATAAAGATAATCAAAACTAGACTTCAAAATAGAATCAAAGGCCAATTTTTTGATGATTAGTTGATTACATATATTGAAAAAGAAATTATTTTGAGTTTTAGCACAAATTAAATTATAGATGATTTTAACAATATGAAAACATGTAGAATAAGAGTCAAGTGAAGTGATCTTAATTTTTATAATAGATTTTTTTAAAAAAAATTTATATTAAATTTATATTATTTTCGAAGTACTTTTATTTATGATATAATTTTTTTATATTTGTCTTCTCTCAATAAAATTTCGGTCTCTACCACTACTGCACGTGTATTTTTTAAATTAATCTTGTTAGTGAAAGAGTCAGATATTTTCATTATCTGTGTTCTCTTTTCTTATTTATTAATCATGTAACTTATGTTATATCTCGTACCTCATAGGATGCCCATATGCTATAACCACACCCTTCCCCATACTCTCTGGAATTCCTCACCGCCATCATAGATACTTTTCCAAAATAAAAAAAAAATATCCCAAGATTTCCAGCAAAATATATCACACATGCACCGACACAATGGTCACAACCACAAGTGTCCACATCATGGGGCGGACCCAAGATTTTGAACATGGGGCCAATTCAAATTGATAGACAAAAAAATGATGAAATGAAAGTATATTTACATACTTGTTCATAAAACTTATTTGAAAGGTAGTTAACAGAAAAAAAAAAAAAAAAAAAAAGATGTTTTCCATTGTTAGATTTAGGATTTCTTCTCTTGATCTATTACTAATAATATTAACCAATTATTTGGGGGGGCCCTGGCCCCACCAGGCCCCCCTTTGAGTCCGCCATTGTCCACATGCATCCTAGCTAGTACCAGTGGTGGAATTAAGGCCGTCACCGTCCCCTAAAATTAAAAAATATATATATATATATATATATTATTTAAAAAATTAATAAAAATAAAACATAAATGAAACAAAAAAAGAAAAAAATGTTAAAAGAGAAAAAAAATATAAGGAAAAAGTAATAAAAAAAGGAAAAAAATATTAGAATAATAAAAAAGAAAGAATACATAAAAGAGAAAAAAATATATAAAAAAGAAAAAAATGTAATAAAAATAAAAAGGAAGAGAGAGATAACAAAAAAAGAAAAAAAGAAAAGAAAGATGATAAAACAGAAAAAAGAAATAATAAAAAAAAAGGAAAGAATAAAAAGGAAGAGAGAGAATACTACAAAAGGAAGAAGTCTGGACACATAAATACACAAAGAGGAAAAAAAGAATATACAAATCCCAAGAGAACAGAAAAATTGAAAAAAGTTGTGTCATTTGATAATGGAATTAGTGAAAGAAAAGGGTTTCAAGTATCCATTTATTTCTTTTTTTTTCTCTCTTTTCTTCTTTCTTCTCCTATTTCTCAATGTTGTTGTCAATCTTCTAAAATAAAATACTGTTATTTACTCAAGGGCTGGTAAGAACTGGAAAGTCCATCATTTACTCTCTTATTGATAGACTGATTAGACTTATATTTACTTTTCTATTTTCTATAATAATTACCAAAAGGTCTTTCTCAACTATGAAGATAATCAAGACTAGACTTTGAAATAGAATCAAATACCAATTTCTTAATATTTTTATTTTTATAAAAATAAAAAAAAAGAAAAAATATTTTTTGGGTTAAACATTATATCTTTGTTAAAAACACCTAATTAAGGATAATTTTAATGTGTTAGACTTGAAAGTTTTTCTTTTTTCTTACCAAACATTGAAAGCTTCCTCCGTACCCATTGTCATGTGAAAACGTGCTTCGCGTGTACAAATATTTTATTATTTCCTTAAAATAGAACTGCTAGGTTATGCTACAAAAGCAATCATGGGGTGAGCCAAGTTCTCACGATCCAATTACTACTGATACATTACTTTTTATATTCTATCTATTCCAATGTCTGCAATGGGTGGGCAACAAGCAAATGAAGAAGACAATATAACTCTCTCCCTTCACACAGAAAATGGTTGGGGTGTATCCCCCTATTACTATCTATATCAAGATTTTTGGTGCCCATCAATTCATTTTCAAAAAGTATACAATTTTCAAAATTACTTCCAAGCAAAAGACAGTGATGTTTTTGTTGCTAGTTTTCCAAAATCAGGCACTACCTGGTTAAAAGCCCTTACATTTGCCATTGTCAACCATCAAAACTTCTCCATAGAGAACCATCCATTACTTACTTCCAACTCTCATGACCTTGTGCCTATCCTTGAATATAACTTACCTTGTGATGTTCGTAACCTATCCAACATGACTGAGCCGAGACTTTTTGGTACTCATGTTCCATTCCCTTCATTACCCAAGTCAATCTTGGAATCTAATTGTAGGATAATTTACATATGTAGGAACCCATTTGACACTTTTGTTTCATCATGGAGTTTCCTTACTAAACTTAAATCAGATTCTTTACCTGCATTAACACTAGAGGAAGCTTTTGAAAAGTATTGCAAAGGGATAATTGGATTTGGTCCATGGTGGAGTCATATGTTAGGTTACTGGAAGGAGAGCATAGCCAAACCAAACAAAGTTATGTTCTTAAAGTATGAGGATCTCAAAGAGGATGCCAATTTTCATGTGAAAAGTATTGCAGAGTTCTTGGGTTGTTCTTTCACTGAGGAAGACGAAAGTAATGGAGTGATAGAAAGCATAATCAAGCTATGTAGTTTTGAGAAGATGAAAGGTTTGGAAGTGAATAAATTTGGAAAAATAGGAATAATTGACAACAAAGACTTTTTTCGGAAGGCTGAAATAGGAGATTGGGTAAATTACTTTTCTCCTTCAATGATAGAGAAGTTATCCAAAATCATTGAAGAAAAATTAAGTGGATCAGGTCTATCATTTAAAATGCATTCTTACTAATTAAGTGTTAAGTGGCTACACAAGAGCCAAGCTTAAGCATGCATGTTGATGTATTGTGTGACATAGATGTTACGGTAACTTTTGCTTTTGCAAAATAAAGAGGTATCATAAGTTGTAAAACATGTGGTTACCTTAATTAGCTGTTATCATCCAAAACCAGTTGTATATATGGAAACTGCGTGCATGTTAGTTTTGAGTAAAGGTTTTTCTTCCTTTGGGTCTCTATCTTGATTTAAATTATTTATTTACTCAATTAGTTTTTGCATGAAACAGAATTTATTAAGCTGAGTACAAGTTATATTCAAACTCATATAAAAAATCAAAAGGGAAAAGCTATGAATTCTGATTCGGTGATATGCCATTTTTGTCCCGTATCCCTATCTGATACGGATACGTACCTTTAGGATACATATCCCATAAGTATTTATTAACAATTTTGTTTAAATACTAATTTATTATTTTGGATATACGTACCTCTAGGATATGATGTGATACGTAAATCTCACTTGCAAATAAGATTAGCAGATATGTTTAGCTTCCTTCTTCTACAAATCATTTATATAAATCAGTCAATCACACTAAGATAATGTTATTGAACAAATTAAAACAGATTATGACACGGTTGACCCAATGATTAAACATCTAAAGCTCAAACTTTAGGTTCACCAACCGAAAAATTATTTGTTCTTATTTTTATAATACAAAATTAAACTGTTTCATATATATATATATATATATATTGCAAAAAATATTATATTACTTTTATATTTTCAAAAAACTTATATGGGATTTCTCTTTAATCAGCCAAGTGTACCACCAATCCATTTACAAAGTAACAAAACATGTAATACCAAACCCCACGTACTCCAACCCATAGTAGAAACCAAATAAATATTACGTAACCACCCATATTTGAAAAGAAAATAGATCGAGTCTGTATCTATCTTAATATACTCAAACAAAGATTCAGAAATCACATGTGTACTGTGGTGGAATTAGGGGGACTAAGATGGTCACCGTCCCTCCTAAAATTTAAAAATTTGAAAATAAATATATATTTTAGTAGTCTATTAGTGTTTCTGAGTGATGAATGAATACTTATTAGAATGAATTGTTTAGTAGTCTATTACTGATGATCTTTGAGACCATATGAATGGATTGCTTGAGATCTTTCACGGTCATGTATGTGTTAATCTTTGAACTTCCTTATGTGATATCAATATAGTTATATATAATAGTGTCCATAGATACTAAGTTATTAAGTGAAAGAAACATTTAATAAAAGAGAAAAAAATAAAAATTAAACAATTCAAAAAATCAATAATAATGAAGATTCATTAATTTAACTAGTTTTTATGTTGATATATTTTATTATCATTTATGAATTACTTTGAAGGACTTATCAAGACTTAAGGACTATTTAGTCTGATTTCTAATACTTAAGAGCTTACTTTAACGACTATTTAGGAGAGAATGTAATACTTTAAATATGAAATAAATGATTTATTCTCTCTTGCGTTCCTTCTTTTGGTTCTTAGCTAGCTGCTTCTAGTACTTAATTTTTTTTAAAAGAAAATATCTATGTCTGATTTTGATATAATGGTTATTTTAAGATTATTTTTTTTACAAAAAATGAAAAAAGAAATGCTATATCACTGATGACCACATGAAACTATAGAATAGAAAATTTATGAATATTTTTTATTCTAATCTTACTTTTGTTCCCCTCACAAATTTTTCGTTCAAGCTCCATCACTGATGACCACAATACAACTGCAATTGGAATCACATTGACAGTATATGTCCATAATTTACCATAATATCAACGAACACAACAAAATCACGTGACCGCGTAACCTTACCCACAAACCTTAATCTTCATACACCCTGCCACCAGGGATATCCATAATACAAGAACGAAAGTTTATCTGTCATTGCAAGAAGGTGCCAACTTCCAACATCATCAGTTTCTTTTATCCAAGACCATGAGAAAACATAATATCTTGAAGTATATCCTGGAGGTTAACTGACCTTTATTGCTTGAATACACATATTTTGGGTCTTCTTAAGTTTATATGAAAATATTTATGACCAATTAAATAAATTTAATCATTCTTAAGAATTATAATTTTTAAGATTTATAATCTCATAAATGATAATTTCGAACATGAAAAACTTTCTCTACGTCAAACGTCACACCTTAGATTTAAAAGAAAGGTTTCAAAGATGTTGGACAAATAATAGGTTTCCGGAAAGCTTTTCAAAACCACTAAAATAAGTTATTTTCCATTATAAAATTTTGAAATAATATCCTCAATAATTTAGACAGAAACAGAGAAGATAGAAAAAAAAATGAACGTACTAGTACAAAATACACATTAGTTTATGCCAAAAACTTTATTTTGAAAATTTTCAAAGTCATTTGACCTTTTTGTCTTTAATTGAAATAATCTTACTTTTAAATTTAAAAAAATATATGTACAGTTTTTTAAATAAGTTAAACTTTTTTACTCTTCTTTCTTTTCTTTTTATAAAAAAAGTGTAATTTACTTGTAGTACAAGATTTTGAATTTAAGATTTGGTCTTTACTAGATATCTCAATAAAAGAGGTGGAGAGATCTACAAATATAAAAAATGAATTTTATAAAAAATCTTTAAAATTTATATATTATTTAAAAATAATAATTTTTTTTCTCTTTAATATCTTATTTTGAGATTTATTATTAAAAAATAAAATAAGAAAATTTTGAAATTTTTTTAATTCTACATGATATTATAAAATTTACTAAAAATAATATAAAATTTCAATTTGAAATGGAAGATGCACTTAGATATCTAGTTGAGCCCGAGGTGGGGAAGTATCACTATCAGTACTTTACCATGCTAACAACGCATATATAGTTCCCTACCACGTGTTCTTAACTATTTAATTAGGTGTATGGTACTTGGGACTGATTAGCTATTCTATTCGGTGCTGGAAAAAATATTTGTCATATAAATATTCTATTTTTTCTACTTTTTTTCTCATTCTGATCAGCAGATAGAAATATTTTTCAGTTTTTTATTTCCAACTATTTAAAAAATACTTTTTTATTTCTCTTGTTTTTATTAATTTGTTTCTTTTCTTCTTCTTTTTTTTCCCTCAATATTTCACTTTGAATCCAAATATATATTATCCAGGGTAGGTTGTTCAAAATAAATAAAGACAAGTTAGACCCTCCAAGAATGGTAAGCACAAATCCTATCCGATAACTGAATTACATTTTTAAGGATAAAAAATATATCAAATGGTGACCAAAAAAAAAATCTAATAGAATCATAGAAGCAACCTAACACGAAAAAAAATAGTAAAACATAAGGAAATTGTTAATAAAAAATGGATATGTTAGAGATCCGTAGTTCATATTTGGTAAGGCATATCTTTGCATATCGTCGGGAAAGATTCTTTATTAATATAATATGTTTCAGTCTTACTAAGAATGGTGGATATTTATATACTTTATTTTTTAATAATAACATTCAATTATATCATTCTACTTATATCGTGATATGCCTCTAAACATGTCGTATTATCCATATCAGAATAATTATTGATCATTTTATATATCTAAATGAATGTTATATATATTATTACTAATTAAGCTAATGAAAAAAAACTGTATCTGCATTTGACAAAAGAGAAAGAAGTTAGAGATTATTAGTAATTTATATAGTTAAAGGATTAATATGCGTGGTAAAAAAAAGGGGTAATAAATATGTTTTAGATGTGAGAGACTGAACAAAAAAAAATGAGAAAATAAAATTAAAATAGAGTGATGGGTAAATAACAGTTAAAGGATAAGATGGTAAAAAAAAAAATAAAAGCGGAAACCAAATGTGTGTATCCCCTCTATTATATATATATATATATATATATATATATATATATATATATATATACACACACAACGATAGGGATTATATTTTTAAAAAATAAATTTATAAAATTATACACGCAAATATGTATAAAACTATAAAAGATAAATACATATATATATATATATATATAATGTTTTATACTCTTTTATATTTTATAGCTCTCCAATTTTTTTTTCTTTCCATCTCTATGTTCTTTAATAACGACTTTAATTAATTTTATTACAGTTCATACTTTCTTTCTCTCCTCTTT
>PYAF01004598.1:460894-484999 GCA_007407185.1 Glycine tomentella
TGACGTTTTTGGATTTTTATAATATCCTATTTAGATCATACTCATTACCATTTCTAATAAGATTCAAACTTTTAAGATTTTACTTAAATGATTTATTCAGAACAACATAATATTAGTTAAAATTGATATAATTATCAATAACTATTGATACAAATGAAAAAATTGATATAATTGATTTTAACTAATTTAAATGAAAAAAATATTAAAAATTATTTATGACGTTTTTGAATTTATGATATTACGATAAATATTATTTCTTCACAAAAAAAGTATTTTAATTTTTTTTAAATCAACTCTAATTGCTGGTGACAAGTTGACAACCTTTTTTTCCTCCAAAATAAGATTTTGTGTTTGTATAAGATAAAAGTTATTCTTTAAAATTAACTTTAAGAAAATATATATAGTGGAGTAATTTAAACAATATTGTCCAAAAATGCAATTTTCTAAGATAACATAAAAGTATTCTTCAAGAAAAAAAAATAGTTTACCAATAAATGTAGCAATGATAATGCATCACCGCGTCGATATCGAAGAATCTGTTGTCCTTTTTAACACTCCTCTCCCATTTTTTTTTTCTTTTTCTTTCTTTTGATGACAACCTTTCAATTAGTAAAAGGTCACATGTATGTGGCTTCTCGTAAACCAATTTGCCTAGCCAAAGAAACTTTTCTTCACGAAAGTTGGATTTATCAAAAGAGATTTTTTCTTCTTCTTTCATGATTGTTATGGATTAAAAAAAATTGTACCTATATCGAATTCATTAGAAATTTTTTCACTAAATAAATCATATTCTCACATATAAAAGCAATAGAATTTTATACTAATTTGTTAATTCTAAGAATTTGATTTATCATAAGAGACAAATCCTTCATAAATAGAAAATTATAATTCAAATCATTTTAATTTAAGAGAACCATATTTAATATTCAACCTTATCATAACCTAGATTGAATCCTGTTGTAGACACTATATATACTTGAGAAAAACCAAAACAAATTTAATATGTCTGATCTTATTGGTTACTTCTAGAATAATTTTCTCAAATTATTTGTCACTTTAGAATATGAAGAAAGTATTTTTTTTTTTTCAATAATAACTTGACCCTCGAGAAATAATTCCACCAGTAGACATATAGCTATAATTGTCTTCTTTTTTTTTTATACCGAAACTATATATAATTGTATAATATAGTTAAGTAATAAGAGTATTTTAATCAAATAAAATTATTTTATCATGAAAATTAGTATAATGAATATGTATATATTACCTTAAACGACCAATAAAATGAGACGAGAGAAGCTATAGATGACCTAATTAGATTTAAATCTTTAAGAAATTTAATATATTTTATTTATTTAGAAACTAAGGAAATTAATTCCACAATAATAATCAATATGTAATACTAAGAGGTTGTTCCGACTTAATTAGTGATATTTGATTTGAGTCTTAGTTATACAACTATCATTATAAAAACTATTACAACTAATTACAAATAATCCTAATAGGAGTTATAAGGTTAATTGAGTGATAAAACAAGAAGGGAAAAAAAAAGGTAACAGGTTTAATTCTTCCATTAAAAAAATTAACAATTAACAACTAAAATTTAAAGGCTAAAAATCACAAAAAATGCTTGACTGGTATTTAAAACATACTAAACAAATTCTGGCCGCTAAAAGCCGCCAGAAACAGCTTTTCATCTCATCCATTCCCGAATTCGCAAAGGCTCTGCAAATCCCAGCAACACTATCACCAAACATGCAATCAGAACAAAAATCCCACCATCAACATCACAAACTAACAGTACGATATTTGAATAACAAAAAATTAGGATCAAGAAGCCCAATCATTTCAAACCCCGGCATAAAGAATTGCGTAGATTGCATATGCGCGTGAAGGGTTCGAATGGGAGGATTGGGTTTACGAATAAGATTGGCATTGGTGAAGAAGCACTTGCCGAAACATACCTTAGCGTCATTTCTTGAAGAGAGGAGTCACAATTGTTTTTCTTGTTTTCTATACCTTAGCCAGATATTCACAGCTTTCAGCAGCAAATCTTTAAATTCATTTTTTGTTTTTAATCTTTAGAATTTTTTCAATCGGTGGTTGTTGTTGTTGTTTAAATTTTTTACTTGTGGTGAATTTTAATCACTGGATATGTGTGAATCTCGCTGATAAGAAATGGAGTAAGGGAAACATGGTAAATTAAAAACACTTTACACAAGCAATTTTTGGCGGTTTTTTCCACTAAAAATTAATTATCTTAAAATGTAATTAAAAATAATAAGATTAACATCATCATGTCATCACTTAATAGCAACTTTTGACAATAGAAACTAAAATATTGACGAATGAAAGCATCAGAAACTAAAACTAATTAATTTTTTGTTTAAAAACAAAATAAAAATTTAAAAAATTTAAAACTAAAAACATAATTAATTCTAATTTGTATAAAGACAATGTATAGAACCAATAAAGCATTAATTAGTAAGATTCTTTCCTACTTGATACTACCATTAATAATCAGCACCCCAGTCACTATTATATAACAAGCTACCATTAGCACTTCTAACGCCTCCAACAAATCTCACAGATTTCACACACACACACACACACACACACACAAAAAAAAAAATCAATGGATCATGAGCAAGAAGTAAGTGAAGAAAACAAATTGAGGCAAGATTGTAAGGAGTTAATTCTATCTCTTCCTAGAGAGAAGGGTTGGATAACACCTTATCTCTATTTATTCCAAGGCTTTTGGTACTCATCAACTGAAATCCAAGCCATAAACACTTTTCAAAACCAATTCCAAGCTAAAGACAATGATGTTGTTATTGCTAGTGTGCCAAAATCGGGCACCACTTGGTTGAAAGCCCTTACCTTTGCTATTCTCCATCGCCAGCATTTTCCTTCCTTAGAGAACCACCCATTACTTATTTTCAATCCCCATGAACTTGTGCCTCCATTTGAATTTGTCATTTATGATGAAATTAATGGCCAAACTCATGACCTATCCAAAATGCCTGAGCGAAGAATTTTTGGGACTCATGTTCCATTCACTTCATTGGCCAAATCAATTAAAGAGACTGATTGTAAGATCATTTATATTTGTAGGAATTTATTTGACACCTTTGTTTCTACTTGGGTTTTTGTCAACAAAATTATGCCAAAGTTTTTGCCTACATTACCTCTAGAGGAAGCTTTTGAAAGATACTGCGAAGGTATAATTGGGTTCGGTCCATCTTGGAACCATATACTAGATTATTGGAAAGAGAGCATTGCTAGGCCGAACAAGGTTTTGTTCTTGAAGTATGAGGACCTTAAAGAAAATGTTAATTATAATGTGAAGAAAATAGCTGAGTTCTTGGGTTGCCCTTTCACTAAAGAGGAGGAAAGTAGTGAAGTGATTCAAAATATAATCAAGTTATGTAGCTTTGAGAAGATGAAGGAACTAAAGGTAAATAAATCAGGAACAATGGGAAAAGACAGGATTGTTGAGAATAAGTACTTCTTTCGGAAGGCGGAAATAGGAGATTGGGTAAATTATTTCTCCCCTTCAATGGTTGAAAAACTATCCAAAATCATAGAAGAAAAGTTAACTAGATCGGGTCTATCATTTAAAGTGTACGACTTTAATAGTAGTGGCTAGCTAATGATCATCTTGAGATGGTTATTATATATAATAAGTAGCTAAAGAATCATATGCTAGTGAATAAATCAAAATGTGGCACAAACATGTTGTTGTGGCTTTTATTTCTTAGAATAAAGAGGTGTAAAAAGTCTCAGACAATATGGCTACCTCGGTAATTGTTATTTGGAATCAACAGGATCGCAAGTTGTATTTAAGTTGTATGGTTATCTATATTTCTTTTAAACCTTTCGCTAATATGTTTCATAATTATGGTAGTACTACAAATAGAGTGAAAATCATAGTCCTTGATGTTTAAAAAAAATATATGGTAATGTTTTGCTTTAGTATGTACGCATATTGATATTGATTACAACTTTAAAAGATCTCAGTCAGCAATATCACAACAAACCACAAATCATTTCTGGCAACACTCAGGTGGATACTGGTGGGGGCACAAGTCCATAAAGATGATAAATCAGATTTGGTGGGTGGGATAAATCGATGAACATAAGAGCCTTCAAGTGTGGATGATATTCGATAAAAGAATATTAAAATGGACACAGTCTGCATTAAGAAGTTGTGGATAGAGTAGAATCAAACGTATCTGTTGCATGTCATTCTACAACAACAAATTTATTTCATTTGAGTTTCTATTTAATAGTTGATATAATTGATTGGATGCATGTAATTCAAATTCAATTGTTGTAAACTTCTCATAGTATAATTAGGTAAGCCCATCATCAAATTAAGGTTCAAAAGTTAATTTATAGGATAAAATATATTTTCCCTCCTATTTCTCCTATTTTTTCTAATATGTAATTTTAGTTCTCTTATTTTTTAATTGAGAAATTTTATTCTTACTTAATCTATAATTTTAGTCCATTTTTCAATTTCATACATATGTATTTTTTAAATTCTTTTTTTAATAAATTAAACTTATTAGTAATTAAATAATTTTTGATAAAAGCATTTGTCATGTAGATAATTAATAGATAGTTGTCAATCAACATTTGCATAGTACAAAAATAAACATTTAAAATTGATTATAAGAATTAAAATTATTGAAAATGGGAACAAAATGTCTCATTAAAAAAATAAAAGGACTAAAATTACAAAAAAAAAAAAGAAAGATGAAAAATATATTTTAAGTTAATTTATATCAATTTTTTAGGATTAGTTAGAAGGTTATTTCTATAATTTATAAACCTAATATGGTATGGAGGCTTTAGCACCGAAAAGGTACATATTAAAAATGTAAGTTGTCGAGAACAAAAGTAAAGAAGGCAAGTTAAACCCCCCCGGAAAAGTTAAGCACATATTAACAACCAACCTTATTTTACTTTATTTAGAAGACAACCCACTCAAACTTATACTAATTCATGGACAATTCACTACAATTAAATTATATGTAGATTGAATTAAGAGCCACGTAGTTTTTCTTTCTTTTTCTTTATTTCCTAGAGATTCGTTGTTGGTAAATAATATCTTTGCTTATAATCGGAAGAGAGATTTATTCTTCTTTTTATATGTTTGCTGGCCCCAATAATCATTTTATATTCTTCTTCCTAGTTTCACATTGTATTTGTTTCACCTTCTTGTCTTGAGTGTATCTTTATTTTGTTACATTTTTTAGTTTGTCTTTTAAAATTTTTTTTGCTTGTTGTCTTTGTGATTTTCTTTTCATTCAACAAATCCACTTAGCTACTATTGTGAGAATTGCTACAACTTTTTATGAAAGAAAACTTTTTATTTTGGAAACGTTATTAATCTTGTTAAGAACCTAAAGAGAACTTTGAATGATAAAAAACAAGAGTATTTCCATTAAAATAAAAAATATTTTTCTGAGTGAAAACACGAGTTATTATTTATTAAGTGAAACACGTTAGTAGACTGGTGAGTTCTTATTCATTTTTTTCCTCATACTACTATATAATGGTTAGTGATTCTAGTATCTCTCTCACTCCTAAAGCTGATGCAATGCAAGCTCGTTTAGATGAGTTGTCTAATCAATTTACTCAAATCTTATAGCACAATTGAAAGATGGGAGAGAAGATGCACAGAAGAGAAAGAAGTAGGTATAGAACTTTCACTCAAATATGTGATAGTTGGGATGAAGAGAGAAAATCTTAAGAAGCATGAGGATAGATGAAGGAATGAAATGAGATAAGAGAAAATAATAGAGAAGAAAGATATAAGTGAAAAAATGAGAGGGATAAAGAATTTGATGTGATTAAAATTAACTTCAATTTTAAGCGAAAAATGATCTTGAGTAAAAAATGACCTCAAAACTTATTTCAATGTAGAAATAAAAATAAAATAAATTTTTACTATAATAACTATAAAAAAGATAAAAGGTGACATTGACGGTCATAAAATTGATGGATTGTTTTAATTTGTTGGAACCAACTATGAAAAGGAAAAAGACAAAAGGAGAGAAGGATCTTAATGAGTTGGATTTGAAATGACAGCAAATTGGATTAATTATGTGAGCGTGTGCCTCGCGTGTACAAATATTTTATTATTTCCTTAAAAAAGAACTGCTGGGTTATGCTATAAAAGCCATCATGATGGGGTGAGCCAAGTTCTCCCGATCCAATTACTTCTGATACATTACCTTTTATATTCTATCTATTCCAATGTCTTCAATGGGTGGGCAAGCAAATGAAGAAGACAATGTAATTCTCTCCCTTCCCACAGACAATAGTTCGGGTAGATCCCACTATTACTATCTATATCAAGATTTTTGGTGCCCATCAGTTCATTTTCAACAGGTATACAATTTTCAAAATTACTTCCAAGCAAAAGACAGTGATGTTTTTGTTGCTAGTTTTCCAAAATCAGGCACTACCTGGTTAAAAGCCCTTACATTTGCCATTGTCAACCATCAACACTTCTCCATAGAGAACCATCCATTACTTACTTCCAATTCTCATGACCTTGTGCCTTTCTTTGACACTAACTTACATGGTGATGTTCGGAACCTATCCAATATGACTGAGCCAAGACTTTTTGGTACTCATGTTCCATTCCCTTCATTACCCAAGTCAATCCTGGAATCTACTTCTAGGATAATTTACATATGTAGGAACCCATTTGACACTTTTGTTTCAACATGGAGTTTCCTTACTAAACTTGAATCAGTTTATTTACCTGCATTAACGACACTAGAGGAAGCTTTTGAAAAGTATTGCAAAGGGATAGTTGGATATGGTCCATGGTGGAGTCATATGTTAGGTTACTGGAAGGAGAGCATAGCCAAACCAAACAAAGTTATGTTCTTAAAGTATGAGGATCTCAAAGAGGATGCCAATTTTCATGTGAAAAGTATTGCAGAGTTCTTGGGTTGTTCTTTCACTGAGGAAGACGAAAGTAATGGAGTGATAGAAAGCATAATCAAGCTATGTAGTTTTGAGAAGATGAAAGGTTTGGAAGTGAATAAATTTGGAAAACAAAAATTTGTTGACAACAAATACTTTTTTCGGAAGGCTGAAATAGGAGATTGGGTAAATTACTTTTCTCCTTCAATGATAGAGAAGTTATCTAAAATCATTGAAGAAAAATTAAGTGGATCAGGTCTATCATTTAAAATGCATTCTTACTAATTAGGTGATAATTAAGTGGCTACACAAGAGCCAAGCTTAAGCATGCATGTTGATGTATTGTGTGACGTAGATGTTACAGTATCTTTTGTTTTTGCAAAATAAATTGTAAACATGTGGTTACCTTAATTTGCTGTTACGATCCAAAACCAGTTGTATGGAAACTGCATCCATGTTAGTTTTGAGTAAAGGTTTTTCTTCCTTTGGGTCTGTATCTTGATTTAAATTATTTATTTACTCAATTAGTTTTGGCATGAAACAAAATTTATTAAGCTGAGTACAAGTTTTATTCAAACTCATATGCAAAAATAAAAAGGGAAAAGCCATGAATTCTGATTCGTTGATATCCCATTTTTGTCCCGTATCCCTATCTGATACAGATACGTACCTTCAGGATACATATCCGATAAGTATTTGACAACCAACCTAATTTTACTTTATTTTGAAGACAACCCACTCAAACTTAAACTAATTCATGGACAATTCACTACAATTAAATTATATGTAGATTTGAATTAAGAGCCACGTAGTTTTTCTTTCTTTTTCTTTATTTGCTAGAGATTCGTAGTTGATAAATAATATCTTTGCTTATAATCGGAAGAGAGATTTATTCTTCTTTTTATATGTTTGCCGGCCCCAATAATGTTTTGTGAATTTTAGTTTTAGTTTTTATAATTTTTAATTTTTTTACTAATATTTAAACTTTAAAAAAAAGTACTTATTTTATAAGCTAAAGTTTTATTGAAGTAAGAGCTCTAGTCGATGAAACATAAGAAATGCTAAGCCAAGCACCAAAATTAAAGTACAAAATAAGGTAAATTATGCATGATAGCAAAAGATGAAAACATCCACCATAGGCCTATAACAAAGCGGTTTACATCCAGACAATATCATTTGATATGACAAAAACAAAAGATCCACAAAGTTACAAGTCCAAACTCATCAAGACACCAAAGTCATGAATTGCTTTCAGTTTTTTTAAAATGTGAATTTGGATGTAACTTAATACAAAAATTAATTTCAAATAGAATTAGAGTTTTGAGTAGAAAAATCTTTGACACTTGATGCATAGTCATGTGTCTATGGACAAACCTTTAGTTATAAATCTCCTAGACTACCATCCAAGCGAGAAATATATATATATATATATATATATATATATATATATATATATATATACTTCAAAGAGATTTACGATACATATTCTTTTTTTTGTGTGTGTGTGTGTGAACTTACAATATAGTACAGAGTATATAGCATAATAGCAAGACTAAAGAGTTTACCTAATACAAAGTACAAGATTTATGTACCAATATGAATAAGCACCAATTCCCACCTCCTTTTGATACAAAAACCAAGCACATGAAAGTACTTGGGCTTTGTTAACGGCCTCCCTTTTATTGCTAAATACTTTAATTTTTTATATTTTTATAAAATACTCTTTGCGGAAACTGTTATCATTATTCGCAAAACACAACATATACGTGTTTCCATTTTGTATTTGTGTGTGCATTTCCAATACAAAATATAAACATTTTCATTTTGTGTTAGTTTTTAAGCAAATGTTAACCAGTGCCTTTAGAATATTGGTTAAGGAATTAAAAGAAGAAATGTTTTTATTGAGATGTTTAAAATTATTTTGTCCATAACTTTTTTTACACTTTCTTATGATCTCTACAATAATTTTTTTTCCTTTTAATTCATTGACTAAGAACACTAATTAATAAGATCTTAATTTTTGTACAAAACAAAAATTAATTTTCATTGTGTTATTGATTCTCAATACAAATGAAAATTGATTCTGGTACTCAATTAGCATTGTCATATAAAAAAAGATGTTTATTAAGAGAACAAAAAAAGGATTGTCAGAGAAAGAGAAGAGAACACATGAACAAAATGTTTATTAAGAAACTTTTAAATAGTTGTTAAAGATGTCTGTGTTATTTTCCTATTAGATGTTTCACTTAAATAAATGATGAATTTTGCATATAAATGATAGATGTGAAAGTCAAGATGAACTATAAAATGTGTGGAAGATGAAGAAGAAAAATATAAAGGATATATATAGAATGGAAGTAAGGAGGTTGGTAATGATTATATTAATAATTTACATGTAATATGAAATTTAATTAAAAATTAAAAAATACATTTAGGGACCAAAATGGTTGTAAGACAATAATAGTTAAATTTAGGGAACAAAATATAAATAATTAATTAAGTTCCAATACTAAAATAACATTAAGTTGTTAAATTCAGAAATTAAATTAAAAAGTGTTAACAATTTTCAAAATAGACAAATCAAGTAAGCAACACATATGGTGTTCTTTTATATGACAATTGGATTCATTGGTGTCATGTAGGCACTAAAGTTTGAATTAATGAAAAAGACTTAAAATTATACAAATTTGTTATACATTTTACACAATAACTAAATTTTAATTTTTCGTCTTTCAAAGATCACTCTATCATCATCTTGCCCTTTTAGGAACCTAAATGGATATTTTTCCTAAAATAAATTTATCTTTTAATATCAGAAAAATAAACAAAAAATAGTTCATTATTTTTTTTAATAAAAAAAATACTCTTTTTTAAACAATTCAAAATAGTACCATTTATTTTCCTCAAATAATATATTACATGAATAAAATTAATCATTTTTTAATTATAAAAAAAAAGGATCTTTTATGTTATTTGTTTGCGTCCATTTTTCACATGTCTGTCAATTTTTTCATAAAAAGTAAATTATAATGTTAAAAAAAAAAAACACCCGCTCAACAAGCATGTATAAATCTTGTTATGCTTTAATGATGTAGTCATGTAGACATTCAAGAAGAGGGATTAGAGTATCTTTAGTGGTAAATCCCAAATTGAGATTTTATAATACTTTTTTCATAGATCGCATAGTATCATGTAGGATTGAAGATTTTTCAAAATCTTTTACATTTTTTTCTTTAGCGATAGATCTCATTTTGAGATTTCAAGAAGAGAGAGGAAAAAAATTTATTATTTTTTGAATAATGTGCAAATCTTGAAAATTCTTCTACAAGAACTCATTGTCCATATTAAAAATCTTTTTACTTCCTTTATTGAAAAATCTTGTAAAGATCAAATCTTGAACTCAAAATATAACACTAAAGATACTCTAAATTTCGAGAGTTGTATATTCAGTCATGATGTTTCTAAGAATCATGTGAACAATTAATGACCTGACCTCAACAAACAAGGTGGCAAATCCTCTTCAGCATCGAGCATACGCAAGAGTTGAACAAGAAATCGAGTTTAGTGCTAATTGCTAGTATTATCATTCATTAATTGGATTATTACAATATTGGATAACTGATTTGAATATCTACTATCGATTCGTGTTCCATGAAATTAGGAGAGATTTAATAACAAAGCTACTTCCAAAACAAAACTCCATCTATAATGTGAACTTGTTATTATTTTCTTTCAGTTTTAAAGGCATAACCCTTATATACTAGTACATATGAGACAGGAACAGGAAATGACAAATTAAATTTAACATCAAACATTATTTTGCTTCAACATGGCCACAGGTCACCCCAAATAGATCTTTTGGCCTGTTGATGCAAGGTAGGGTTCTTGCTCCGAGTGACAACAATACGGTCATATGAACCCTCTGAGGCATCCCTTTTGGTGGATCTGCACACATTCATAGTGACCTGTCTACCCCTTCTGACGGGCATGAAGACAATCCTGCCCCAGCCACCTCCAAGATCAGCACTGCCTCTTTCTTCTTCCCTTTCCTCGTCCTCTTCACTATCAATGGGACCATCGGTTTCCACAGCATCATCAGAATCATAAGTTACAGCATTTACTACTTCACGAGGAGTGTCGTCAGTTTCCAAATCATCAGCAATGTCAGTTTCTGCATCAGCTACTTCGTGCAGAGTGTCATCAGCTTGTTGCAACTTCAACCAGTCCTCTGGAAAAGTGAAGAGAAATAAACAATAATGGGAATTAATAGTTTATAATCTCAAAGGTCCTCTCCTATATACTATTTAAAGGAAGATGGTTTAATAGTAAATCAGACCATATATTTTGTTTTAAAGTATTTTAGCAGAAAGTAAGCATTGAGGCATGTAACTAATTACCGTAGTCAATTTCAAGATCCTCTGGATTTCTTTTTGCATGCTGCTCCTTCAGAGTCTCAAAGTCCATACCATCAAGGGGCCAAAGTTCCCTGTGGTGCAAGGGATGGGTAAAAAAACAGTTACAAAGGATGAAGCATCTATACCTCAAAGATATGGATTATGCCATTCAATGACCAGGGTAGGAAGGATTAGAAAGTGTTGCTTTATAAATAGAAATTGTGACTTCAAGAAATCATCCATAACAAAAAGAAATCAAAATAAAAATTAATTGGAAAATATTAACATGACATACAATGATACATGTCCATCGGCTTGTTATATTTTCATGAAAAAGACTTTTGGCAATTTTCTTGTTAAGAATTTAACTTAGATATATTGCCTGCGTAAAGATTTACCCTGTTAACTATTTAGAAAAAAAATCATCATAAATATGACTTTTAAAGTAATTATTAAAAAAATCAACAATTTTATCACATGATAATCCATGATTGGACGATTCACAATACTAAAATTTCTTTTTACATTGTTAGTGCATTCTAATTAAATGATTTTTTGTTATTCTATTTGTTATCTATATTGTTTTAGTTCAAACATGAAAGATGTAAATAAAACACTTGCCTTGGCCTTGATCCTCGTCTAAAAACAACATAGGAAAATTTCTCATCTTCAAATCCACGTAAAGGATCACCCTTCGAACGCTGTAATGATGAAATTTAACAGTGAATTTGTTTTTTGTCGATCCTTGTTGATATCACAGAAAAGGGTAAAGTAGGAATGTGGGGAAAACATGATTCTTTCCAATACAAAAAGTAAAATACGGATTAAGGAAAAACCTTGTAAGCACGTTGTGAAGATGTCCTTTCCAAACGCTGAACAAAATGACAATATTTTCCAGATTTTACCAGTGGACAAGCCCCATCATGAGGACACTGCATAAAGTAAATGTACCAAAAAAACCGAAAAGGATAAGAGTAGGCCAGGCAGAAATTGAAGGAAATGAGTGCTGTAAGACTACAAAATTAGAAAAGATGTTGAGTAAAAACGTAATATACTTACAGGAGCAACCACAAAGGCACCGGCCTTCTCAGTGATCAAATCTTTACAAACTTCATTATTCTTACGAGAAGACTTACGGTATTTCTACAAAGGTAGCAAATTCCATGCTTTGTAAGAATAAAACATCGAAAGAAAACTGTACAACTATGATGCCTAAAGACAGAATACGAAGATAATTTAGCGATGTTCAATTTTTTCTCAAAAGTGGTCGTAAAATTACTCTTTCTTCCATCCATAATATGTGAGATCTCATCTGAGCTATAATATTAGATCCATGAGGTGTTCCTGGTTCAACCAAAACCTACAAGAATTAAATTTCACAAATGGAGATAACATTAGATATAAAATTCAAAAGAATTAAACATTACAATAAATTTATGAATTCAAAGGTTCCTTCATTCATTTCCTTTTAAAGAAATTTCTTCTATGATTAATAGACATTTTTCTTTGCTCCTACAAGTCATTTTCCTCTAATAATACTTTGTTTTATTAACATTAAATGTTAAAACAACACCAAGCTAATAAATAAGTAAGATAAATTATTTATAGATAATCCTCTCTTTCACAGGGCAATAAAAGTATGAGCTAGAAATCATACCAGAATGTCCCGCGTTAGATCCCAAAGCTGGCGAACTATGGTAATTCGATCCTTTATTGATGGGATCTCTCCAAGAACATAGGACTTCAGCCAATAAAACAGATTGCTAGCAGTTAGCATCAACTAAAGAAATAATACACATATACTTTATATGCCCAGTATTTGAAACATAAAAATATCTAATTAAAGCATTACCCTACCAGCAATACAGAAAAGGAAAATAGGGTTGGAGAATAAAATAATAAACTGAACGGACAGAGGAAATCCAGCTATGTACTTTGTTTAAACTGAAAATTAAAAATTGGATGGAAGGAAAAATTGGCCAAAATCTGAATATATGAATCATATACAAATGTAAAATTCTGATATGAACTCTGAAAGAATAAACTTACCGCAATTACAAGGTCATGCCCTCTCTCTGATTTACTGATACTTTTAGAAAGTGATTGAATGCTATCATAGCTATGAATAAGTGGCAAATTCTTGAGATCTATAAAATCAATAGCAGAAAAATAATCAAAGTTGCCAACTATTAAACGTTTTCAACTTTTCTCAGGAAATTCAGAAGGGAAAGATTTCAATACCAATCCTAAACAGGTAAATTCACTACATAATTTAATAAAACAAGCATAGCATTACACAAGGGAAAGGACTGTTGATTAAGCGGTGACTGAAATGACTTTGGCACCATCATTAGAAAGAAGTATCTCAATTTCCTAATTTATTTTTTTTTTATCGGCCATGTTAGTTGTTAAATGTTAGTGTTTTTGTTAGTGGAGGGATTCGAACCCACGACCTCTCCCTCCCTCCCTTCCTTCACTTCTTCACTTTTTTCTTAACCACCCAACTAACCTTATATCTTCATCTCAATTTCCTAATGATGAACCAAACAGAGCAAGACAGGTCAGACTATTGGTTTCATAAACTTTAAAATCTTCTAATTTCACTGGCAATCTTCTATAAATAGATAAAACCAGCCCCTGGATTTTTTTTTTTTTGTTTTAAAAAACCTAGTTTGTTTAAGAATAATGTCAAATGATGTGGAATTTGGTAATCCATAAACAACAAGCTTTAAGTTGCAGTTGTGTTCCATGATTTCAACATGGTTTAATCTTACTCGCCTCATTTTGAAAGTATTAAGAAACCAATCTTGTTCAAGAAGTGTATCAACATTTACCTTGTATAAGGCTCCGACCTGCACGCTGCATTGATTGTGATGGTTCTATTAAATTAACTTTCTCTAAAGATTTTGGCCAAACTTCTTGCAGTGCCCTACATCATCAGATTTGAAAGGCAATAAAAAAGTTCAAAAACATTACTAAAATTATAATATCAAAGTTAACCATTCAAAAGAACAAAGTTCAAGAATATTTTACCAGAAAGCTGAACCTGTCCCCGCACCAAAATCTAATACCTTAGATGGGGAGAAACCCGGAAGCCTTCTGCGAACCTAAAAAGAGAGTTTTGTTGAGATTAACTTCAAGCCAACATTTTATTCAAGACTGAAAGGCTTTTTTCTGGGCATGCATAAAAATAAAAAGTTAAAGTGAAAATAAGTCAAGAAAGATATGGTTCACAACAATAACAATAGCTTTATCCCACATGGATCCCACCTTATGGAAATTAAATTAAAACTTAGTAGATCCTCAACCTATATGATACAATTTGGAAATTAAACAGAGAAATAAAAAAGATGAACAAGACACACCAATCCCACATATTAGGGATTCGAATCATTCTGACGCATGAATTCACCCTGTTTGATTAAATTTAGACCTAAAATCTTTTCTCGCTTCCATACGTAAATCTGCTCTCATCTGACTCCATGACTCAATCTCATAACAGAGTGCATTTATCACTAATCCTTTCATTTGTGTCAACTTAAGCAACCCATTCCCTTGAAGAAACACTTCCATTAGAATCCTAATGTTTCCTTATATTATCATGGATGGACAAAAAACCATTGTTCACACACGTCTTTTTTCCTTTCTGTTTTTGTTCTAACAGGTTTCATCTACTTATTTTGCAAAGGCAAGGATTAATAGGTTTTTGTTTTAACTCAAAAATCCACTTCTCCTAGTTATTGTCATAGCTTTTAACACCAATTATTTAATATATTAGAGTAATATAAAAGAGAGGTGCAGTAGTCAACTGCCGACTCACTTAACTATGTTTACTTACTGAATTAGTTACTCAGTTAATTAAGTGTCAGTGTTAGTTAAGAGTTGATTAGAAGGTTGGTTAGTCATAACTAACTATTCTAGAGCTCTATATATACTTCTCTTTGTAACAGAAAATGGTTACCCAATCATAATAACATTTTCTGATTCTAAAGTTCTTCTCTCTTTTACTCTTTATCTTTTATCTTCTTCAGTTCTGTTAAGAACTCTTTTATTTAATGATATACTTTCCCTTCTTTCATTGATATTTTTTCCTTTATTTTTCCCTTATTTGGATTAAGGTGCTGTCCTACCTCTTTAAGTACTCTGTAACAAGAAGAGTAAACAGCAGGCATTCGAGAAGCCACATATGCAATTGTCTCATCATCTCTATATGTGAGACCAATGTCCCCATAAGAGCTTGTAATCTTCCAACGTTTTGATTGTTCAAAAGGGTCTTCAACTATCTTCTTTGCTGTGGTGGTTGCCAGCTGGAGATTGACGTCCTTGATTTGATTGAATGATTGAGACAATCTCAAGACTTTCCTCCTCATATATGGCTCCTCCTGCTCTATAATCCCAAGACCACCATAAACAATTGGCATCATAAAAATACGAAAATATAAAGATATATATTGCATATAAGAAAAAAAAAATTAAGCACCAAGAAAATAAAACACCTCGAAGGTATTTCTTAATGGCACGGCGGAGACGGACAGGGACAACAAGGCAACGTGCAGATTGTTTGGCTGCATAGCGGAGGGTTTCAGGGGTGACAATTTTCTGGGCAGTTTCAGCAATTGTCTGGGCAGCCATGCTGACCCAGAATTTAACAAACCACTCTTTGTGTTCTAACTAATCAGGTTCCTGTATTACTGTAACTTAGTAAGTTGGCAACAGTTTTAATAAACAAAAAAATAAAAGCAAAATCTCATCTAGCTCTAGCCTAGGCACCACAAAAATGAAACATAGCTGAGTTAAAACCATTACATTTTTACATGCTAATTCTTTTCATTTCCTGATTTACATCTTTTCAAAGGAAGAAAAGAATGCGACAAACCAAATATCCATAAACCAAATTTGTTCTCACCTAAGCAGCTAATTTTCTTCTTCATTCTCTTCAGATGTTTCAATTTTTTTAAGAAGCGCAAAACGTGACTAACTTCTTTGAGAACACAATAGAAACTAAGCAAATAAAGGAAAAGGGTGTTGAAACAGGACCTCAACCTGGACATTTTTAGAACCATACTTAAGCAAAATATATATAAAAAAAAATCTTCATTGAGAAATTTCATCAAACAGTTTATGAGCAAAACGTGACTAACTTCTTCCTTCTTTTCCACGTGTTCAAAGCATCGAAACTTGATGCTTCTCTCTAAGAACACAATAGAAACTAAGCAAATAAAGGATTGATTAAGCAATTATCGTAAACTTCTTACCTTCAAATTGTCGTGGATGGAAGGAAAAAAGATTCGTGGTGCAGCTAGGTGTTGTGAAGAGAAAACACGAACAGTGATGAAAAACCCCTTAAGCCCTCTCCGCTACTTTGTAGACCGTCGGATGCATCCAACGGTGAACGTTTGTTTTTTATTTTTCCTTTTTTTTCCTGAACGACTTTAAAGTCGTAAGAGAATTTTTATTTTTCACGGTTTCTAAGAGTACTGGAAGAAAAATATCGAAGAATAAAGTATTTCAAAATAATAATTCTACTTCTCACTAGCAAAAAAAAAAGGATGAATACTTACTTTTTAAAGATTACAACCAAATTTCACAACCACACATAATTGCAATGCAGTTTGACTAGGGGTGTTCATTAACTGATCCAAACAGATACAAACTGCGGTGACCGAATCGAAAAATCGAAAACTGAAATAATCAAAAATAAAAAAAAAATCGAAAATTTTTATCGGATTGGATCGGTTTTCGGATTGGCCGGTGAAAACAGATCCAATCCAAACCGATCTAATTGTAAACTATACCTTACCCTTTATCTACTTGGATCTATTCCTCATCATAGCCCAAAAACCAAAAATCCAATACATTGCTCTTTATTTTGTCCAATGAACATGTTTGTCTAATGAAAATTAGAAAATGATGTTTGTTTTTGTCCAATAAATGTGTTTGTTTATGTTAGATACTCCTTATTTTGATAAAAATAAGTCTCATAAGTTTTACTTTTAGACTTTTTAAAAAACCGAATACCGATTCAATCCAAATCGAAAAAAATTGGATTGGATTGGATCGGATTTGAAAAAAATTTCAAACCGAATGGATGATCAAATTATCAAACCGAAAGAATTGGATCGGATGATCTTTTGCTTCAAAATCGATCCAATCCAGACCATGAACACCCCTAAGTTTGACACAAACATGAAGCGGTGAGGAAGTACATACTTCAGCAAAGCAAGGTTAAATTTTTTTGAAGATTAACACATAAAAAACTATTCTATAAGCAACCTTTCTCTTCAAATTTTATTCACAAAATGCATTAAGCCGACGAGGCATTCAGCAACAAACATCGATTCTTAATCTAAATAAAGAAAAAAAATTGAATCATAAATGGAAAAAGAAAAAAATGAAAAAAATACCCTTACGACTTTAAAGTGATTCTAAAAAAAATTTAAATAGTAAATTTTATGACTTCAATAAAAATAAAGTAATTCTTTACAATTTTAAAATCGTGTTAAAGAAAATAAAAAATGAAGTTATAAAGTATTTTACGACTTTAATAATAAAAAAATCATAGTACGACTTCCAATTTAATTAAAATTATATGATAACCTACCATTTACCCATTTTTAGGTATTAATTTAAATTTTATTCTCATTTGATGATTTTGACAAAAAAATGTCATGTTTCTGTCATTTTTGCCCATGTAGGTGTGTTTGGTTTTTTTTATAATCATCATATTGATACCAAGTAGTTCCTAAAAGTAATAATTAATCTTCTTAAAAAATCATGAATGCATATAAGGTAAATATTCTTCTTCTAACATAATTTATTTCATGCATACTCAAATTTCAATTAAAATTTGAGCTTTGAATCATTAGTTAAGAGATACAAATCGCTATCACTTGTATTAATTATTGTTAATAAAAATGTATTTAATTTAGAGGAAAAAAATTAAAGTAAATTACATAAACTTTTCCCTAATGTGTCTTTTTTTTTTTTTGCTAACCTTTAATCTCATCCATCACATGTGTAAGAACAAGGTTTATTTACTATTTAGATATTCTAATTTATTTGTTAAATTTAATTTGATTCTTATTATTAGAAAGAAGGTATTCAATTAGGTTTTATAATTTTTCTTAAAGGTTAAATTATAATTTTAACTCCTAATTTGATAAATTAGTCATTTTGACCCTTCCCTCGTATTACACTCATATTACACTTGTTCTGGGTTAGGATGTAAACTTGACCAAGTGATTATTTGCGTGACACACTTAGGTTGTGTTTGTTAACTATTAATTATTAAATTAGTTTTTAGTTTTGAGATACATTACCTCATCATTATCATATAAAGTAGGTTTAAATATATACTTTTTTCTATAATTTAGTATTTTCTATGTTTGTCATTGTAAAAAAAATTCATTTTAAACTTTATAAAATATGTGTTTTATTTTTCATTTTTAAAACATTTTAGATAACATTTTTTTATTGTTTAAAATATTTATTTTACTATTTAAAATATTATCTAAAATATTATAAGAACCAAAAATAAAATAAATATATTTTGTAAAGATTAAAATGAAAAAAATACAAAACAAAATAAAAATATTAAATTACATAAAAAAATATTTAAACCTATATATAATATTGAGAAGTGAAGAACATATACTAATGGATGACAATGACGACGTGCACAATCTTGAAATCCTCGAGATACCCGTTCACTTGATGCATGGTTTCGAAGATGACAACCAAACTATAATTTAACTGGATATTATTAAGTTAATTATAAATTTATTAAATATCAAAAATTATACTCTCTCTCTTTTTGTGACCCCAAACTAACACCTCGTATTCTCTTCCTTACATTCAGATTCAAATCACACAAAAATCCAAAACCAAAAAAAATAAAATAAATAAAGAACTACTACTATAAAACTCAAATCTGATGGCAAATTCTCCAGATCGAACAACCACGCATGTTCAACTATAAACTCCATAAACCACACAACTTTCAATTAATGTAATCAAAATTAACCAAAACCAAGTCAACCAAGATCGGAGGGAGGAGACCCACTGCTGACTGTCGCTGGAAAAGTTGTTGTTGGAGAAGTCGAGACAATAGAGGCAGAAGAACACTGTCCAGTGATGGTCGCCGAAGAATCGTTGAGAGACAAGCTTCAGTATGATGTATTATGTTAATTAGGATTCTATAATCTGATTTATCACTTAGGATCTCTTGATCTCTTTAATTCGATAAAAAATTATAATATTGAACAGGACAAATACCAAATCACAGGTTATATGTTATTTCATTGTACAACACACATATAATAATATATTTATAGAAATTAAATTAAGGAAATTAATAGTGTAATATATATATATATATATATATATATATAAAAGACTAAGAGTATGGATGATTATAAATTAAATATATTTTTAATCTTTTAAATTTAAATAATTATTTCTTTTGATCCTTAAAACAATTATTTTTATAAATCTCTCAAATTTTTGTAACTATTAGGACATCTCCAGTACTAGAAGTTTATATGAGTTTTTTATTGACTTTTGGTGGATCCTCTTTTAAGATAAGGTTGATTATATGCATTAGAGATGACCTTACTACCATCACCTTTGCCGCCAAATGACGCTTTGATTGTAGTCTCGATCATATTGGTCTTCATAATACACCTAATTAGATCAAATGTTATCACTCAATTAATCCCTTGTGTTAAAAAAATAATTAGTTAAAAGTAAAATTGTTATATTTTTTTTTAAGAAATCCAATAAATCCCATGTTCTAGATAATGTTAATTGAAACATTAGTATAGGCGCGTAATATAATTGATTGATTTATATTGATCGATTCAAGAACACCTCCAAACTTAAACTATTTTAGCGTAACCATTCCAATAAAATACAAAGAAGTAAGTAACACGAATCTATGTGCTCAATTACTTGAAATTTAAAAAGAACCAAATTTGTTTCCTACCAAATTAAGGAACAAAGAAATGTACATCATCTTTCATACTACCAAATTTGTTCCCTTCCGTTCATAACACAAACCTTCATTTCTCTAATTCATCTACCTTAACTAGTAGTCTATCCTAATTGGGAAAAAAAATCTACCTCCTAATAACCCATATGAAAATATAACCATTCTTAAACATATTCATGCAATATATCCCCTCCTGAGAGGCGGAGCCAACTTTTACTTTTAGATAGAGTCAAATTTTATTTTTAATCTTAATTAATTATATAAATATATATAATTAATAAAAAAAATATTCACTTAATAACCTGTAAATTTTATTTTTTTAGATAGATCTCCACTGATTTCAATGTGGCTCCGCCACTACCCCTACTTCTTATCATATATTGATGCATCACATTTTAAACTATGAATCTCATCATCACATGATGCAGCCATTTTGCAAAAGATTCAAACCAAACAATTCATTGTTCATTTTAATTTCTCATATGCTGCATTGATCAAACCCTCACGAAGAACACACTGAGCTCAGGTCCATTATTGTTCCCATCAGGCATCATCATGTAATAAGTCTCGGAATCTTTGGACCCAACCACACGTTCAAAATACACCCTCATGTACGAGAGTTCACCATCATGAGGGTCTGACATGTCATTGGGAAGAACACCAACTGCTACAGATACTGCTTGCAACAATTGCATCACGTTCAAGTCATCATCCGTAGCCTCTCTCTTCACCCCATAACCCATTTTCTTCCCATTGCAAAACAATGTCCAAATGGGTTCATCGATTATCTTAATCTTGTCGTTGTTGGAGGGCTTTTCGCACTCCAACGCGATTCTATTAAGCCCCATTCCCATGTCTTGGAGCAGCTTTCCGGTGGGGATGGCTAGCTCCAAGAGCAAGAATGGCTGGCAATTAGGGTTTTCTTGGAATGCAAGGTTGACCCTTGCTTTCCGGTGTCCGAACAGGGTTCCAGTGATCCTCATGCCGTCATGGATGTGCACCTCATGGCCGCGGTTTCCAATATTCACCGTTGGCATCTTGCATGATGGCATGATGATAGGAAAGGACCGGAAAACTGACCTGAACCTTCGGAAGAGTTTGTTGTACTTGGAGTCAGGTTTGCTCTTGGTGTTTGCCGGTTGAAGTGAGATGGGTGCACGGATGACCGGAGAAGCGGCGTTGGCGGTGATAGTAACTAGTGAGTCTTCTTTACATAATAATGGTGGTGGTGGTAGCAATGGTGATGATAATAATGATGCCATTAATTAATGTTTGGGAAAAGGGAAATGAAATGAGGGAAGGAAGAACCTTTTTTGAGGGTGTAGTTTGAGGCAAAACTAAGATTGAATGTTTTAGATGAGGTTATTGAGTTTTGGGGAGTTTTGCACAGGGTTTTTGTTGATTAATATATATGAAGAAAACTAGATTGTGGTGTGCACGTTAGGGTTTGGTGGCTGTTCATTTCTATCAAGGTTTGAAAAGATGGCTGTATTTTTCTTCTCCTTGTCATTGTACTGACTTTTGGTTAGCTTTTATGAATTAATTAATCAGTTTAGGTTTTGATTAATTGAGAGCTAGCGATTAATAATCAATTGGCTTGGTTCCGTTGAAAAATGCGCTTAAAATAGATAAAATGAAACGTCGTGCTCGGTTAATTACATCTGGATTTTGCAGATGTTAATTTATCAGTATTTTAGGAAATGAATGAATATTTGATTTTCTAGAAGTTTTAATCTAAGTGGAATTGCTAGCTGAAAGCTCAACGATTACTAGAAAAACTACTTACGTATATCGTGCATTATTCAAGTTGTCACAGTTATTTGTTGATAGTGAATAAATTAAATACAGGATACTGAAATTAAATAAGACACAAAACGCTCTCATACGCTTAGGTGTCATTTGAATTAGATTTATTTAAGTTAAACTGTAATTTTGATCTTTAATTTTTTATCCACAAATTCTTTTTCTTTTTATTTATTTTAGTTCTCACATTTTAAAAAATTTATTATTTCGATCTCATTTTTTATTTTGGACATAATTATTTATTGACTAAATTGAATTTTTTTTAATATGTGTCTCAGACGGCGTGTTATTCGGTCCAATATTTAGTGAAAGTCATAAATATATACTCTCAGCCATTGGAGTATTCCTGACTTTAGCATTTCTCCCACACATATTCTTCTTCGAATATTAAATGTCAACATATTTACAAAAGAAGAAAAAAACACAATAAACTTTACATGATGATATCATATAAGACTATTTCTTCCAATCTTGATATAAGAAAAAAGGATATATTTCACATTTATTAAAAAGTTAGTCACTCATGTTTTCTAATTCAATTGTGTCATTTTTAATCAAAAAATAAATATTAAGATTTACTTGTATTTGAGATTAACAAATAAAAAAAATATTGTTTATATGAAAAAGTATTTTCTTTGATTATTTAATCAAAGTATTGATAAATTAAAAATTGGTTTTCTTGGTTAGTTGATCAAAGTAAATTATAATTAAGCTAGTTAATGGAGTTTATAAGTTATTTGAGTGTCTTACAAAACATAATCATTCTCATTAATTTTTCTAACTATAAATCAGCCTTATATTTTTAACCAAATTGCCATGCCAATGTTAGTGGTGTTTATTGGAATTTCAATAAAAAATATTGGCCACTAGTGATCTATATTAAGATGAAATAACTAAAAGCCTTTAAATTTGAATGAATTAATTATTACTAATTTGATTCTTCAATGAAAATTTAAAATTGTTTAAAAAAATGACAATTTAAAGTGGAGTAAATTAGTAAATAGAAAATTAAATAAATAGTCGATCTGAAAGCATTTTTCGATCCTCCAAGGTATCACAAGTCAGAACTCACAAGTCACAAGTATGAAGTATCAAAACATATTCAAAAGTCAACGTACGGAACTAATGGAAGTTTTTTTTTTTAAAGAAATAATAAAGATGAAAATAAAATTGTTTTATTTTCTTTTCTTTTTGTCCTGAGACTTTATAATGCAAGAGTTTTGTCCCCACAAAATAGACAGGAAATTAGATATTAATTTCTTGAAGTCAGTGTAAAGAAAAATAATAAAGAAAGTAATTCCCACTGATTTCTTAATATTGCCTTTTCTCTCATGGACATTTTACAACCATTTCTCAAGAAGAAGAAAGTCATCAAAGCAGATGCTAATACTGTCTCAGGAGTCAGGACATTGCTAATTACAACCCCATTGCCCTTCAGTACGTAGACTAATCACTAATGGATTGTTGTCACAATAAATAAATAAACATAAAACAATGAATGCATTGGCTGTGATTAGAGAAAAAAGGGAGCAAATTAAATACCGCATTTGTTGCCAGGGAAAAAAAAGTAATAATGAATAATGCATTTGTTACAATATTTTTTAATTATTAAATATATTAATTTAATTGTAGTACTTAACTATTTGATGGAAAAAAAATTGTACGTAGCTTCAGAGAAAAAATAATTATGGATTGAGCCATTCGTGCAATTCATTTTTAGAGAAAATAATGCATATATTATTGTCTCTATTGTTCCTCTCTTATTCTAATAATAATATCTATCCAGCAAAATTAATAACATTTTTTTTATTTAATACTCAATAAAATGATATTAAAAACTTTTAACAACATTTAAAAAATATCACAAAATATGCTATTAATATATTTTTCTAAATTATCAAATATTAAGTATAGTTTATGTCACTAAAGATTTTAGCGATATTAATTATACATAATATTTAGTAAAATGTT
>PYAF01004598.1:485099-500430 GCA_007407185.1 Glycine tomentella
TTAATGACATTTTTAAATGTTATCAAAAAAATTATAATGATATTTTTTATTAAGTTTTAAGAAAAAATATATTGTTAAATGTCATATATATAGTAGTGAGAAGTTGTTTTTATGGTTTCTAATATTAGACCTTCTTGACATAGAATATATTTTGCAAACTATTTTAGTTAGTTTATAACTTTATTTATTAGCCAAAAAATTTGTTTGTTAAATAATATTTTTTAAATAGTTTATAACGTTTTTTTAAATATTACTTGAAATAGTATTTTTAATAAAAAATTTAATTTTTATATTTATTTTCTTTTTTATCTTTAAAATATTTATTCATTTTTTTATTATTCTTTTTAAATATATCATTTAACATTTTCTAACTACTTCAAAACCTAATTTTACTAAACACTTATTATTTAACAAATTAGCTTTAAAACTTCCAATTTTAAGGTGGAACGCCATCCCGCCTTTCCTCCACCACCATCGCAACTTCACGCGCACTATGAATGAGGCGAAACTGGAAACTAGAGAGAAGAGGCCGAATAGAAATCCAACCGTTGAAAGTGCAAAAAGAATAAAAGAAGCAAGAAGACAACAACCAAAGAAAAAAAAAAGAAGAAAATGCACAGAGAAGAAGCATAGTAGAAGACGAAAGTGCAGCATAGCTGCCAAAGAAGAAATAAAAAAAGTGCAGCGGCGCACGGTAGAATGGAAAGCGCAGCAAAAAAGCTTTTATATACATGGAAATAGGGTTTTTTGCATTTGGACCCAGATCCATAACATTGTTTTCTGCACTATCTTTATTACTTGTTATACTCCTTCTGCCTTATTTTTTATTTATTAAAAATTGAATTTTTGTTTTAATTTAAGTAGTTACTATTTATACTTTCTTTTTTGTTAATACACTTTATTTGTGTTATCAACTTTAATACTTCAATTGTTATTTTAAATTTTTTAGTATATTTTTCTCAATCAAATAATATTATTTATATACTTATATATAATATAATTTAATATTTTTAATATAGACCGGACCAAATCGGGTTAATTACTGATTCACTAATTGGACTACTGACTCACTACCTCGATTGGATCAATGACCGAACCGATTTTTATAACATTGTTTTTAACTAACTTTTCAGCTAATTTTGTCAAAAGTAACTAAGTATAAAACTACTTCTTATATAAGTAATGAATTGTTAATATTAAATAAAAAAATTTCCTTGCCAAAACCAACAAAAAAAAAATATAAAAGATGTGGGATCTATTGTGAATTTGTGATACTCATTTTTGTGATCAAGTTCTACCATTAAATAAATTATTAGAGTTCTTAAATATTAAATTACAGTGTAAAAACTTATAGATAAGTTCTTTCATTTAAAATGCTATCATGTGACTGTAATTAAAAACCCATAAAACAGTTTTTAGAAAAACTTGTGAAAACCTTAACCATTAAAAAGAGACTAGTGATTTTGATTCACATTAATAATTAATTACTCTCTTATTTGCCAACGAAGATTGAACAAAATTAGAGCTTTCTTGGCTCATAAATTTACTCATAATTTTTTCTCTAATTCATACTAAAACATGCTTTAATATGTTTAGGTCACAATAACATTGGTGTAAAATACATTAATTGATATTTTTTATTCATAAGTATCGAACATAAACATAAAGGTACATGAAATTTATAATCACTTATATACACTTAATCAATTGGAGATAGATCTCACCAAAAAATTTGTTTGACCGCCTATATTGGATCTCCTCTTGCAAGTACATTTTTTTAGTTCACATTATATTATTTATTTAGTATTTAAAAATAAAATAAAAAACAAATTATGTCCGCCAATGTTAAAAAATTAACTGACAACCTTTAAAATTTGGATGGAGAACTAAAACTACTGAGTTTAAAAAATTGAGGGACTGTGTCTTAATTTTAAAATTGGTAACTAAAATTGTTGATTGTGAAAAATAGAGGATTAAAATTGAATTTTAATTAAAAAAATTGCTTGCAATAAAAATAAAAACACATTCTTGTTTTTTAATACTCCTACAACTCGCATATATTAAACATGAAACACGAGTTGTTATCTACAACTAGAAGTCTAAAAAAGGAGAACAGCTATTCTAGAAACACGACTTATGTATTGTTTTTTAAAAACTCCGTTTAATTGGAACAACAAATAGAAAAACAAAAATTATTCCTCTACTTTCTCTTATATTTATTGAGAGTATTTCTCTAACATTTTATTACTACTTTATTTTTTATATATCATATTATTTACTATATTCATTATATTTATTACTTTTTCTTTTGTTTTTCTTTTCTCTTTCTACCTCAAATATCCTCTACTTTGATGTGAACCATTATAAGGTCTTAGGGATGGAAATGACTCAGATCGTTTATCAGGCCAGTTAATCTGACCTATTTAAAGTTTGGTATGATCTAACTTGTTTATTAAAAAGGTCATGCTATGACTTTTAGAAAAACTTGTTTAAATAAAAAGATTAAGCTCAAGCTTTTAAAAAAAGTTTGTTAGATCTATCATACTAGCCTATTTAATATATATATATATATATGACAAGATTATTAAATGAAACTTATAATATTTTATTTAATTTATTTATTTTGTTTATAATATTTGTTGAATACTTAAAGTGTTCTAATTAATTTTTGACTTATTTTTTTCAAACACAAATTAAAAAGGAAGTATTTATCTTTATATTAAATTTTAAAAAATACTATCCGAATTCTCAAATTTTCATTAGTCATTAAATTTTTTTTTATATAATATTTATTATAAAATGAACTTTTTAATAGATTTGTAAGTCACACTAGACTTTTAAATAGGTCAAACTAAACCTAAAAAAAAGTTTATAACAGATAAATAAATTAGGTCAAATTTTATAATTTTAAATTAGACAAAAAACAGGTCTAATCAAGTCTGACTTGACTTATTTTAACCCCTATAAAAACTGTTCAACATGGAAAAATACAAAAATATAATAAACTTACTACATGTTTGGTATCATATCTATCTGTCAATTGATGTGCGTCAAATTAAAATAAATAATACTTGTTTTCTCATTATTTTAGTCAAATTTAATGTGACTTTATATGCAAACGTAAATCGCCAAAATAAATACAAACATGCACTTAGACTATTCACATGAGTTATCCTCTGGCGGTCCAGGTCAGTATGACTCAGATTCACGTGATCAAAAGCTAGGTAATGAGAAAGGGTATCACTCACTATCACACGTGATCATGTGATGACTTCAACATTAATATCGGCTGCAGCTGGGCAATAATTCACTGGCATTAACATTCTTATTGGAATATATTTTTATCCTTAACTCAATTTTCAGTTTTGTTTTCACCTTTAGCCAAATAAAAATCACCCTTTATATAATTTTTAAGTAGTCATTATATTATAAAATTCATCAAAATTTTCATACATGACAATTCATAATTAAATAGTTAAACAAAAATCTTTTGCTCTATCAATTTACTGTTTACATTAAATTTTTAGAAATTAATATTGTGTTTAATTTAGAAGATCAAATTGAAATAATGGAAATATAAGATATTTTTTTAATTAAAGAAAAGTATAAAAGGTATGGTCTAAATAAATACAAAATTTCTCTCTAATATTATTTTTTCTTAAAAAACAAATACACCCAAGATGACATTATGTAATTAAATTTAGAAGGGTAAATATTCACTTTTATCTTTAAATTTGTTACACAGAGACTCCTGAAAGATAAATATTAATTTTTTGTTCATAATGTGCGAAAATTTGATAAATTATTTTTATCATTAATTTTTTCTATTAACTCAAACAGTCACATCTAGTGATACTCTTGAATCTTGATGATGAAGTGGCAATTGACTATTGTCATGTGTTAAAAAATTCATTATTTAATTTGATCTATAAACTTAAAAACTTATTATCCTTTTAGTCTCTTAACTTAACCACTTACTCATATTTTGTTTCATGAATTTAATTACATATTATGATTTGAGTTATTAAAAACATTATTAAATTTTAAATTAAGTCTCCTACTACATATAAATTATTAGCATGGTAATAATAAATAGTATTTGTTTATAGTGATAACAATTATTTATGGTGATAAAAATTGAATGAAAAATAATTATCAAATATTGAAGTCAGAAATGTCATATTTTATATTAAAAATCACTATTAATTTATTTATTATATTTTATTAAGTTAAAATTCTAACAAATAATATTATAAGAGTGATAAACAACAATTTAACTAATTAAAAATAAATAAATATATGGAAATTAAATTATTTTTTCATAAGAATCAAATTAAAAATTTATATTATTTAAATATATAGATACTAACAGATGCTTTATTTTAAAAGTACAAATATTTATATAATTATGGGGAAAATTAAAAGCAAAGAGATATAAAATTGATCATTTTATTAGATCAAAATTTAAGACGAAATTAGATATTTTTATTTCTCACATTTTATTGTATTTTATTTTATTTTGTATACTCCACATGACTAATATAATGGATATACTATTTTTTATACTCAATTTTGCATGTTGTATATATAGGGACGAACCCAGGATTGGAAATTACGCGGGCCAATAATGATATTTTTTTAAAATTTATTTTTATTTGTAACTAACAATAATAGAAATTAAAATAATTAAATTATGTACAAAAATATTTAAATTAATCACATTTTTATACATACAATACAAATTAACACACATGAAGAAAAAAAAACTTCATTTCGAGATAAGAAACAAATAAAACTATCAAAACATGCATGCTAATATTAAAATGTGACGAAAAAGAATATGCATTAATATTGTTCATTTAATCACAAATCAATGTATAATAAGTTTGTTACCTTTTATAATAACTAAAAAGTTACATAAATGATGATTTGTGATTGGATAACAATATAAAATTATTTTATATTATCAATGCATAGCCATTAAATTCTTATAATATACTTGTGTAAAATTGTTGAGAATATAATGTGTGCACAATATTTTACATGTATCTACCCCTTTTATATATTATATACTCCAACATGGCATACTACAACTATATATCTTTTACATTGAGAATATAATGTTTGCACAATATTTTAATTTATAATGAGTCATGTACTCTAGTACTCAATCGTCAACAACGATGTGAAACACAACAAAAAATGAAAAAATAAAAATAGGGGCAATATGTATTACATTTATCCCTTCAAAAAGGGTATGTAAGAAAATAGTTCTAATATTCTTATTTTTCTTCTTTTTGTGATTGTCAAGTTTTTTAACTTATTTTCATCATTAAAATTATTTCATAAAATAGATTAATTAATTAATTAATCTAACATTTTACACACACTAATAACATATAAGGTAATAATTTTATTTGGGTCAAAGATATAGTTTTGAACCTTATATATAAAATTTTGTTAGTAATGTATTGGACCTTACACTTACTATTACAATGTAATCACTTACAAATTAAGTTCATATCTATAATATAAATGGGAAAAAATGTAGAAAGAATATAAGTGAGAGAACACGACAGTGTCTATACTAATAATTTCATGCGACATAAACTTAATCGAAAATTTGAAAGTAATTTTAGGGATCAAAATGACACTACATGTTAAATTTAGAGACCAAAATGTCAATAAATGGTTAAGTTTAAGAACTAAAATGATAATAAGTTGTCAAGTTCAGAAACCAATTTGAAAATTCAATTTTTTGACATGTGATTGCAACGTAGATAACATATGACAATTACGTGGATTACATGTGCTAATCATGAGCTACCACATCATCAACATATGTATCATGTAGGTATGATTGTTTGAGTTAACATAAAAGACTTAATGATAAGATAAATTTGTTACACTTTTCACACATTTGGGAATAAAATTTTAAATTTTCATCTTTATAAAACCTAACTATCAGCGCCTAATAAATTCAAAGATGAAAAAGGATATTTACCAATTTAGAAACATAGAAAAAATTTATGGCTTTAATATGTTTTTTACATCTATAATATATCCCTTTTTAGTTTATTACCTAAAAAAATATTTTTTTACTTATTATTTAACATTTTCAAAATTTTGTTTTTGGTATATGTCATTAGTTTTAATTAGTAATGACACAATAAACTAACAGACTATTACATTATCATCAACGGAGATTCAGACTCACGACATATAAGAAAATAAATTAATTAATTAAAAATAAACAAAAATAAAAAGTATGTTACTAATATAAAAATATAATTTAAGTCAAAATTTATCTAAATATTTTTTATTTTTAGTTGGAGTGAGTGACTAGTGAGTAGTGACTAATGTGACAGTGACATTCGCACCGGCGGATCTATGTTAGAGTGAGGGTGGGCCAATGCACCCTCTCATTTCAATAAAACCATTAATATTTGTCCAAAAATATTATATTTTACACTTCCTAATTTTATATTTTGTACCTTTTAATTTTATGTATTTGAACTTTCTTATCAGTTCACATTTAAGAATAAGTAAATGCACCATCTTATTTTAATAAAGTACACATATTTATCTTAAAATTTTATATTTTGTACCTTTTATTTTCGTGTTTGAAACCAACTATTTTATATGATAATGATAATTATTAATTTTATTTTTTAAAATAATTTGCCTCCCCTCACCCAGTATCCTAAATCCGCCGTTGGGTCACATTCGTGTTCTCCACCGAATAAAATGGTGGTTTAGTCGTCAGGGAATCTTTCTAACGATGGTTCAGAACAGCATGAAAGGCGCATCGCATCTGATCCAAAATGGTGTGAATGAGCCTCTGAATGTGAATGGTAAGCCTCATGTTTCGACAGCTGTAATAATGGAGGTGTCGAATTCTGTTTCATTTTCAAGCACCCTTGGCATCATTTAGTTCCATTTGTATATAAGTTTTTCTATGAATAATTATAAAAAAGAAAAATGAAATTAGTTTCTTTTATTTTTGGTATAAACTACATGAGACAATCAATCCTTTTTGAATTGGTATGGACGACAATTTTTTTCTCTTCAGATTATTTAACGCAACTAATTAGTTAAAATCAGTGTTTTAGATAACTTATTTTCTAAATTGAACTTTCAATTCAACTAATTTCAATGTGTAGATTTGCTTTCTTTGATGCATGTGTTTAGATTTCACTCACTTCATTCTCCTATTGTCCTTAGATAACCCCTTCAGATTTTCTTGCTGCTTTTGGGCTTCTCATAGAGACTACTACCCTGAACTCATGTGGTGTGTGATTCTTGGAGAGAGGATACTGTTCACTTGATTGCTAAGCATGATGAGGTTCCAATAGGTATTCTTACTTTTTAACTCAAAAAATAGAACCTTACTTGAAAGTTATAAAAATATAGTTAAAACGTAAGTTGTTAATAAATAACTATATCTTAAAAGCATTTTTATTTTACAGTTTATCAAAAGGCATCCCTTATTTTTGTATTTTTACTCCTAAGCTGAAAAAGTACAGGTAGCACTCAAGTTTATAAATTCACTTATATACACTCAAACAAAATATCAAGGTGTACAACACCTAAGAATCCTGAAGTGACCCTACCTAATTCCATCATTTGCACTCCAAGTAAAATATCAAGGGTACAAGTACAACACATGAGAATCCTGAAGTGACCCCAGTTTTGCTACTTGCTAGTGTTGAACTGTTGATCAATTCAATCATTTGCACTCCAAGAAAAATATCAAAGTGTAAAACACCTAAGAATCCTGAACTGATCTTATCTTTGTTAACTGCGAATTGATCAATTCAATCATTTACATTGCAATCAAAATCAAGATCTAGTTGGATGGATAAAGCTAGTCCTTGGGTAGAAGCTACAGAAAACAAATAATTCAAGCGCAAAAGCATATATACACGTAAGATCACAGAAACCAAAATCATCAAATTTCCTTGCCTCTTTTATCTTAAAGGTTCCAAAATTACAGGAAACTGATTTTTCATATTTTTGGTTTAGCTACCAGAAAGCAGCTCACAATAACATTACTTAACCAAACTCAACCATCAATGACTTCTCAGTAGAATCTTCATAGGCAATATATGATTCTGTGGTATCTTGTTGGTCCTCTGGTTCAAACCTTGGAACCTCAGCATCAGCAGGTAACTTTTCCGCGTGTGGAGAGTGAGATTTTTGTGTCACGTCCAAGGCTTCTGAGCTTTTTCCTTGAAGACCTTTACTTCCAATTACTTCTTTCTTCAAGTTTACTAGTGTTGTAAAGGGAAGATCTAGTATGTTAATTTCCATCTTGTTGAACATGAGATTTGCAACTGCTCTGTCAACACTGTTGGTCTCTGATTTCATTGGTTTATTGTCCTCAGACCTATACATCAAGTTCACATTTCAAACAAGGGTTTTCAAAATTTAAGTAGTTTGAGAAAAAAATAAAACTGTATACTATTATCTAGACTTGTGTCTGACACTCAATGCTTGTGTGTTACAATGAGAGTTACAAAAAGTGTTAGTTAAATGGAAAAACTAAACTAGAGAACAGAACCATCTCTGAGTGATAATATTTCAATAAGTATAATATAATCTGAAAGAAAATAAAAAGTGAATGTTAAGCTGATACTAAAAGTATATTTTATGCCCAAAAAGAAGTATTGAAGGAGTTAAATTGCAATTTGTGTCAAATAGTTTCAGGCCATACCAAGCAGAAGTTATGCTGTTATCCAAATCCACAAAGAGAATTATTTTTCTCCATAACAAGTAGAAACTAAAGGCCAAAAGAACATGCAGCATATCTAAATCATGTACCTCATGTTATCATTGTAAACTGAGTCTGGCATTTCCTGATGCATGTTAAGATCTCCATCCAGGTCCTCTACTACATGTTGTTTTGTATTTCTAGCAAGGCGGTAAAGGGCATCTCGGAAACAAATACGAGTCTTCTCAGTGAACTAATCATGTGAGACAAGGAAAAAAAAATCAATGAGCAACATGCATTATTGTGTGAGAAAAAGTGCTAGTAATACACTCTTTTCATCTTTTATTGAGTGAAATCCATGTGTATCTCACTAGATAGGGAGTGGGGCTACATAATTTAGTGGGACACATAGATTTCAAGCAATAATATAGTATGCTAAAAATTAGTGTAAAAAAGTGTGTTAGTAGCAATTATTATTATTGCACTTAATCACATGCCAATAATTTCAGTTCAGTCACATACCTGTGCAATTAACATCTCAAAACCCTGCAGTGTAAATTCCGCAAGAGATAACTGCTCAAGCATGGTGTCATCTCCATTGAACTGCTCAAAAGGGTCCAAGACTTTGCAATTAGAATTTGTATGGAAATTAGATCTGTTAGTTTAAATAATTATATCCAGTCATGATTTACTTTATTTCTCCACAAAATACACGAATAGGCATTGGACAAAACTTAGATACAGTTTCTTTGGTATTGTTGATACTATTCGCCAATCAGAAATGTAGTTTAACCTTGGTAATAAACTTACTAAAAGTATGCATTAAAGGATTATGCAAATTATCGATGTGAAATTCCAACTCTGATTGTAGAACAAGACCAACAACACATGAGAAACTGATCTAAGTTTTGTCCATAAGCATTCTGGTAAGTGGCATGTAATCTCTGTTACTGCCGAACAAACGACTTGCAGGGCATACACCAGAGAATTGTCACCGATTACAAGTTCAGTTGACTACAAATATATGATTTTGAAACACTAGTCAACTACTAGACAAAATGTAATTATTACCTCTATATCCAGGCAATCCTTGGAGTCCGAATTACGTGGAACAAACCCTGAAGCTGCAATATCTTTCTGCCCTCCACCTGATGGAAAGAACAAATTTGTCATTTTGTACATCCATATTATAGATCTTTTAGAAATAACTTGCTCAGAAACTAAAGTGTAGTTCTCACCACCAGTTGTGTTGCTGCACTGGTTTTCAGGGTAAAAGAAAGATTTGCGTAGGCTTTCAACACATGGAAAATCTTCAAGTACAGAATCCCTAAATTCATTGAAACATGCGAAAACCGTAAGACAAAATATAGTCAAATGATTTGGATTAACTTCATGCCTATGGTAAGCCAGTGAATATTGAATGTCTCTGTTGGGTTAAGTGTAAAGAAAGATTAAAAAAATAATTTCCATACTATAATTATTAAAGAAAATAGGAGCCCTTACCATGCAATAACAGGTTCATGCTTATAGAGTTCCAAGAACAAATAAATATGATTGTGTTAGTCTCTATTGGCTCCAATCATTATGATAAATATGGCGAATTTTGGTATGCAAAAACACCAGAGCCATTCAATTTGTACTGGACTTGCTACAAGGTTAAAGCATTTCAGATGCTACATGATTTCATTATCATATTTCATTATCATACAGGCATAAAACCAAGTATCTTAGTCCCAGAAGTTACGCTTGTACAAGAAAATGTCATCCTCCTGTTCTAAAGTTGATCTGTCTTGAAGCTGGTGATCACACGAAAGTGCCGTTTGTTGAAACGATTGCTCAGGCAATCCTCCACATGCACTTGAACTGCTAGACTGATCTTTATCATACAGACATGGGTCAAACTCAATTTCATTTTCGAAACTTTCATCAATGAAATTAAATTCTACTCCTGTTTCATCTGTGTCCATGATCAAATACTCCATGGGTGAATTCAAGCCTTCATGTGCATTTATTCCCCATTCTGACCAATTTTCTGGTGAAGGATGCCTTTCCAATAAATCTTCTTGATATTTGGGTACAAGAAAATCACTACTTTCACATCCATAATACCAGTCCATCCCAAGTAGTCTGTAGAGCGTTCAAAGTATGAGCAGATTAGCATTTAGCATTTAGTAAATGTCCTTTATAAATGGAAATATGCAGAATTACTGACTCAGACAAACAAGCTATTTGATTAACACAAAAGGAGAACTTCATCCAACCAAGCACAATAAAGGTATGCAGGTCAATTGTTTCTATCCAAATTTTGGAGTCTCCCTTTAAATATAAATAAAAGCTTTACACTTTAGTCCTTCCCCTTTCCTACCCTATCAAAGAATGAAACCCCCTTAAATTTATTTTTACTGGCAAATGTTGGTTTTATTAGCGGAGGAGATCAAACTCGTGACTTTCCCCTCTTTCCTTCTCCCTTAACCATCCCCCTTCATTTAAGCCGGAGAATCTTCAAAAAAACCAAAAAGAACCTAAAGCTAAAAAGGGAAAAGGAAAAAAAAAAACATACAAAAATAAGAGAAACTGAGAAACATGATGAAACTAGTGCTAAACACCATATATCTTTGAGATCCTCAAACAAAAAAGAAAAGAAAAGAAAAAACTTCAAAACAGCAGAATTTCCTTAAAACCATTCCATATAAAAGAACAAAGACTTCAGATATAATAATAGAAAGATAGGCGGTTTGAAAGGAACATACCTTTCTATGGCTTTTGTATAGAGAAGTGAGAGAACCAAGCTTCTGTATTCTGATTGATGAAAACAAACCAACCCAGTTGGAGAATACAGTAGTCAGTAATGAACAAGCTTGGTAAGAGGTAAGTTGAGAAACTGAGGCGGCTGTATGTGGTTTAGTGTGGTCAAGTGCATATATTTATATTTTAGTTGTTAGATAGAGTTGATACTACTATATATATAGGAAGATGCTACTATATAGTCACATATTAATGTGTTAATCTGCTAACAGACACTTGTGAAAAAACAAAAAGGCAAAAGAAAGAGATTTGTTACGAGTTTTGTGGCTGAGAATACTTTGGGGCCGAGATTTCGTGGCCTAAAGTTCTCCATCTGAAACTGAAATCTTATTGGCCATTTGGTTCCATTTCAGCATCTGGCACTAGTGGCCTCAAAAAGGAGATCCCAAACTTAGGATTTTTGCGGTGCAAAATCTTGCTGGATGCTTTAAAGATCAAATTCTCAGCATGCCCTATACCAATTTATTTAACCACTTACAAATAAATTGTTCATATATTAAAAATAGGCTTAATTAAATTTTTTATTCATTTAGGATTTTGTAATTTTTATCACAATTTTTGTATGCATTTTACTTCTTACTTTTTGAAATTTTACAAATTTTCCTATTTATTTTTTTAATATCCACTACCATTAGTTGATTATTAATGCAACACTCTAATGTTGATGTGACATTGACATGTATCACTGACGTGGCACAAACACAATGACGTGTAATTAAATACAAAATATACAAAAAAATGAAAATGACAGACTGAGAATGTAAAATATATAATTAAACCTATATATAATTTGAAAACAGTGGTCCCAGGTTGGTAGTGCGGAATTTGAATAATTTATATAAAATTATAGATTCAGTTTTTATTATCAGTATTGAAAAATATAGGTTGTATTTAATTTAATTGAAAAATAATATATAACTATTATAAAGTGGATACCGACTTTTGATTTGCATATTTTTTAAACTTAATTCCGTCAATGGATATTGCAAACCATTCACTATGACATTTTAAGTTCTCATTTAAATTATTTTTCTCTCACTAAACTACTCATTATGTAAGAAATACCTGTATAACATTTAATTTTTTAAAATGTAGAAAAAAGGCATTTCTTTTCACTAGTGGTAAGAACTCATTTAAAGAGAGGAAAATGGATTTTTATTTTAATAATCACAAAATATAATTATTTATCCAAATACTCATCCCTTTAAAATATGCACCCACTGTAAATAATTACTTAAAAAGATATTATAAAAAATTATTTATTTAAAATAATCATTTAATTTATTTAATTATTTAAAATAAGCATAAAAGAAATTAACTATTTTCAAGTTGAAAAATCTGAATTTCAAATGTAAATTTCTTAATAGGCTTAAAAGGATGAATATTTGGGCAGATAATTTAAAGAGACGAGCATTTGAGTAAATGGTTATATTTTGTGATTATGAAAATAAAAAATAAGGAAAAAAATGGGGAAAAAAATATAAAAATGCATGTCTAAACTGTGAAGTGATACTGAAATTGTTTTTGCATGAAATCCAAGAACTTATAGAGAAGGGTACATGGAGTGTTAAACTACTTTGAGTAATGCCTTTATGCCAGTACTTGAAATTTGAAAATGAATAAGATTACTCCTTAAGACGACACGTGCCTAAAAGAATCAATAGGTATCGCAATAAGCTGATGTCATGTAGGTATTAAGTGCATGGGGCTATGAACTAAACGGAATTATTCAATAGTCTTTTTCTAATTATAATTTCTATAGAAGTTTCTCTTTTTTTGTTCATACGTTAATGTAAAAGGAGTTATAAAAATAAGAAGTAAAAAAGATAAAACAATTATATAACTAGCAATGAAACCCATACGTTGCACGGATTTTCAAAGAAAAATAATAAAAGAATAAATAACAAAATGAATAGTTAAATTATAAAATAAAAAAAAACTATCCGAACAACACATGGAGGTGATTAAACAATTTTCATAATATTATTGATAACTCAACAAGTAAAATGATTAGAAAACAGGACATAAACATAAGATATAAATATAAAAAAATTGAAAAATAATTTATGTACTGAATGTAAAATATTTTATACTATTATTTAATAAAAATAGTAATGTATTTAAGTATATAATTTATTTGAGTTAGCAATACTTTTTTTATTGACTAAAAATTATCGAAATATAAATTTTAGTAGGTCTGACTTCTCAACTAAAAATAAGTCATTAAATAGGAATTAAATTTACCAAAATATTATTTTCTAATTTATTTTTGCTAGTTATTCACTTGATTCTCTCAATAAAAGGCTCCATAAAAGGTCACATATACACACATATATATATATATATAAACATTACTTAAACAACATTTCTAATTATTTACTGTCTTAAAAGTTTTTTAAACTAACTTTTTTTATTAATTTACTAGAATGATTCGATAGACCTCTAAAAAATAAAAAGAATGATTCATTAGTAAAGAAAATACTATATTTTATTTTATCTTCAACACGTGTTTTTGAAGCTACTTGTTATATCAAAACGTGTGATAAAGTCATCCAAATATTGTTCAATTTATAGTGCTGTCATCATTCTTGCATTAAAAGTTTGATCCATTTTTGTTTATGGTTCACATTCAAACTGGTTGAGCATGGTTTCAGGCCACAGATCATTTGCAGATGGCAATAGTGCAATCCATGTGCTATGTATTGATAATGAACTATTTGCTGGATCAATTTTGGGGAAAAAATGGCTATATAACCTTTAACGTAGAATTCATCCACTAAACTATTAACCACATAGAATTAGATTCTCTTTTAAAATGAGAAAGGTCTTTTTTTAAGGCAAAATGAGATATGTTCTTTAAGAAGCATGATGTAACACTTTGTTTTTTAATATAATAATATAAAAATATAATTTTACGTAAAGTATATTAGTAATATATTTTGAATTAATTTTATTTAATTAATATTTTTTTAATTAATAGGTGATGATAATGATGACAACAATGACTATTAATCATGATAATGAAGATGGTGATACTCGATGATGATGATGATTAGATTAAAGTTAATGATAATGATAATTAAGATATGTTAAAATGTAATAATTAATATTTTTTTATAAATTTAATTTTTGTTTGAGAAATCTTTTAAAGATTTAATGATTATATTATATTTTAATCTCAATTATCTATTATTTTAAATCAATGATCATGATAAAAAATAATAAACGATTGAGATTAAAATATTTAAAAATTCAAATATAATATAATCATTAAATCTTTTAAAAAATTATCAAACAAATTAAATTATAAAATATCTCAATTATCATTAATTTATTATCATCATCATAACTGTCACCACCTCCATGACATCTTTACCATAAATGTTTAAGTATATATATTTCACTATTTATATATACATAAATTGATATGTTTAATTTATTTTATGGTTATCTTTTTTTTGAAAGTAATCTTATTTGAGGTATTGTTGGACATTGAATATAGACACTTCTTTTATAAGAATTCAAATCAAATATTAGTTCATCGCAATTTAACCTTCAAGTAGGTGTTTTTTTATTTAAAAAATGTATGAATGTGGATATAAATATATTATTACTTATTATGATCTATATCTGTATATTATTTAATATATTAAATTTATAATAAAAATAGTATTATACTTGTAATCTTGTGGTGATTATAAATTGTATTAATTATTTTTTATAGTTAATTTTTTTCTTTGTTGTGCTTTATAATTAAGACATGAAAAATCTTATATTTGTTAATTTTTATATTTAATATTAATATTATTTTGT
>PYAF01004598.1:500530-559474 GCA_007407185.1 Glycine tomentella
ATAAAATTGATTCTAATAAAAAACAATTGTGTACTAGATTTTCTTAATCATTTACTTAATTTTTAATTGACCTTCCTTATCTCTAATTCTAAATTAAATATCAATAATTATTTTTAATAATTTGTCAATATATTGTTTTAAAAATTTTGTTATGAAAGATTATCCACGAGACTGTATATGAAATTAAAAATATTTATTAGAAAATATCAAAGTATAATTAAGTAGTTTAAGGATTAGTCTCTTACTGGACTACTGAAGATACATTAGATACTAGGAAAAACTTATTCCCCAAGTTTAATTATTTATTGTAAATTCAAAATATATTTTATATATTACAATTTTATTTATTTATAATAAACTGTAACTATGATATAATTTATATATTTAAAACTATTAATTATTATAAATTTCGATCATAAAAATTATTTATCCTTATATATATTAAAGTACTTATAAAAATGTGTATTAAAATATCTTATTTAAATCTTATTAATTATCTGGTAATGTAACAATTAACTTTTTCCTCCTATATGGTAATGTAACATTTTTGTGCTCCTTAATTATGTTTTTAGTTCCTAAAATTTTAGGTAAATTTGGTTTTGGTGCCCCGAATATAAAAAAGATCATTTAATCCTTTAAGTTTTTAAAAATATTTTTAATCTCTAAAACATTAAATTTGAGGGATTAAAATGTTTTTGTTTTAAATTTGAGGGGCCAAAATTAAATTCACTTCAAATTAAGAAACTAAATATACAATTAAACTAATTAATAATAGAAACTAATACTTTTAGGATATTGAACAATGAATTAAAAGGATAATTTGTTATTATTGAAATACATAAAATTCTCACAATTTTTTTTTATATTCTCTTATAATTTGTATAATAAATATTTTCTTTTTTAATTCTTTAACTAATATTTTAAGAATTTGGCGGTTAGCAAAGACTAATAAATAAGCCCTTGCTCACCGAAAGCATCCAACTCTATGTGCTATAACACCCACCCATCAAAAGCAACATTTCCATCCTATATATCCTACAATAAAAATCAATTTCAAACTAATAATAAGTATTGCACGTCAATATAGCTGTTTACCATTAACACCATGCACCACAATAAATAGGAATAGCATGCTGTCCACGTGTTGTTTTCATCATATATCGTGTTCATCATCATGCAGCTATCACCGAATCCATAGTACTTGAGCCACTGACCAAAACACAAGTTTAACATACATTTCCCAAACCATGACTTCGACCATATGGCAGAATCAATTAGGAGCAATCTTATGACTAATATAGGATGGGATGTGTGTATAATTAGGATTGAATCATTGTATTTGATACTAATACTACTTTATCTTTAATAGATTGTTCTTAGAATTCCTAAGTGTGTCCATTGAAAAAAATTTCACCCATGATGCCTGAAACATGTGGTTTGTTTTAGAGACCGATTACATAAACTTGAACCCACCCTTCACCTTTTTCTCCATCATTATTGAAAAACCGGTTGTCTTCTTTCTAGTAATTAACCAACCCTTTCAAAATTTCACTTTTAGATGGCCCTGGCAAACTATTTGAAGAGATAAGGGAGTGCTATGGAAAGTACCAGGGAATGGGAAGGAGGTTGGTGCTTATTTAGTGATAGTTCAGCTTCTTTAATTACTAAAGTGTTTTTTGTAATGTCAGTGCAGAAAGAGTAGGAGGGATAATTTTCTACTCAATATTTGTTGATGTTTGCAGGCTTTTCGCAATTATTGGCTACATATTTTGCAATTTCTAAGAGAAATTTAGTTTGTTCCTGCTAATATTTTCTCTTTTTGTTGGTAATAGCTGTTAATTTTACATGCAGTTCTTTTTGTGATCTTTGCTTAACCCCCCGGAGTTAAGAGATTTTAAAAGAAGTGGCGCATTTACTATTTCTATGTTGTTGATAGGCCACTATTTGCGAGTAGCTTGCTAAGTATTATTCACACCCTGCTGGATCAATCGCGACATGATAAAGTGAGAATTATAGGATGTCAAATTCTGTTTGATTTTGTAAATAATCAGGTTGGTTTCACTGTTTCTACTACAATTACAAGGTTCAAGTTCAGTGGACTGAAATCGAGGAATTTTGGAAAATTTATATTGCATTTCTATGAGATTTTGGAATTATTTGTTTGATCCAATCTCTAATTTTATATTTGGGTTTGAGTTTTATTGTGAGCTTCAATAAAAAATATTAGAAAAAATCCAACTTTCACATTGGTTAAAGTATCTTTCACATTTGTTAAAGATACTGTTAAGATAAAATATATAAGTAGAGGATAATTCTTATCTTATTTTATGAATTAACTCATGATAAATGATATTTTAATAGATTTAAGTAGATTTTGATATCATTTTAAAATGTAAAATTATAATTTTATATTTATTTTTATTTTTTAATTTGTGATAATTTTAATTTTTATAAATTATATTTAAAATTTAAAATAAAAAATGTCATGCAGTTTTGATTAGGTTCAATCAGATATTTGAACCAAAAATGATATTATAATTTTATGAGAATAAAAAATTACATAGATTAAATTTGAATTTTAATATATTTATTGGAATAAAAAATATATTTTAGTAATAAAAAATATAATTTAAATTTTATTAATTAAACTTTTCCTACTACAAAAAATTATAATAATATCGAAAGCACTTTTTGTACCCATGATGATATTTGTAATAGTTTTAATCTAGTTTAATTTAATATATAAATATTTATAAATGGTAGTTTATTGTGTATCTGGAATCTCCTCTGCGTCAAAAGCGTGCAGGTTTTTTGCGTTCCTATTTGTTAGTCCTTCCTGAGAGCTGCAGCAATTTAGCGGCAAACAAAAACAGGTTGGTTCTCATTTTTATTTATTTTTCCCTTATTTTTTGTGTTCCTTAATCGTAGGGTTTCAGAATTGCTACTTCGCTTTTGTTCATCTCTCTCACACATCTTCTAATTTCCGTTTAGTTGTTTTTTTCTTCCTGTTTCCTTTGCCGTGTCATATTTTTATTTGTTTTCTTAATTTTTATTTTATTTTATTTTGGTTTGAGAATTTGGTATCGTTGTGTTGTAGGTTTTGTGGTGCAGAAGATGTTCAAGAACACATTCCAATCTGGATTTCTTTCCATTTTATATAGCCTTGGGTATGTTCTGTTTTTGGGGTCTTTGTTTCACTTTCACATTTCGGTTTCGCATGTTTGACACGATGAAGATGCTGAAATTTATCATTTTTTTTTTCATTTTATATAGGAGTAAACCTTTGCAGATATGGGACAAAGAAGGTGAGTGTTTTCTGATTTTTAGTAGGTACTAATATTTTGGGATTTGGATGCTTTAAAATGAGGGGTGCAATTTTGAGGCAAAGGGGAAAAATTGTAATCATAGATTGAAAAATCAAAGGTTGGGATTCTCATAAAACATGCATATGTACAACAAGTTATGAAGTTATTAAAATCTCAATTGTTGGTTTTCCAATCAATGATTGTATTTTATTTATCTTCTAAAATTCACCCTTGTCAAATCCAGTATTTTGAGTTTGTTTAAATTCAATACTCTGCCTTGCTTTTGATCTGAAGTTACGTCTAAATGACATTTATTGTCGTTTTGAAATTCAAAGGTTTATTTATTGTTTATGTTGGGAAATGGGTAAGATTCTCATTGTGTGATTGACTGATAGCAGACCTATAGTTAATTAGGTCTATTATAGGAAGAGATGTACTGGGTTGGTTAGGATGTTTGCAGTGGCTAGCTAAGGGGTCACTATAAGTACCAGGGTGGTAGGCGAATTAACTATATTTTTTCTGAGGATTGTAAAAAAGTTAGGAGAGTCCAGAGTTTGGAATTTCTATGTGATTGACTTTTTGTATCATACTAAATTTGCACTCATTGAGTACAGAACTGAGATTTTGTTCTTCATTTAATAAAAGATCCCCACCTTTCTGTTTTACTCAAGTACCACTGTAACACTGAACCATCATGTCTACTAATCAGCGTATCATTTAACAATATATGCTTCTGAATTATTTCTTATGATGACACCCTTGTCGTGGTGAATGCTGGGTAATGTAGAGTTAACATGATCTCAATAATAAGTGTAGTGAAGATGAAAATATTGAAGTGCATCGATGTGACGAAAAAAAAAAACAATTAGATCAGGAATGGATGCATCATGTATTCAGGAGAAAATTGGGGTAGAATGTGTAGAAGAGAAGATGACAGAAACTCGCTTAAGGTGTTTTGCTTGTGGATGTAAGGTCCTAGCAAATACCCACTCTTTAGATAAAGTCTTGTCCTCAAGACTTAGATCAATAGATTGCTTTAGGATAACAACTATCTTCTCCCAAGTTGCTCTCAAGATAGGTAAAGTGGCCCTCTTCACAGTATCTTCTAACACTGTCATGTATGGGAATGGGGCAAAGGCGTGTGAAATTACTAGCATTTGTGAAGATGAGACAACAAAAATGAGCAATGGTGGTATTTGAGGTTCTGGCAGAAATTGCACCAAGTAGGTTTCCTGATTTCCACCTTTTTTTGGTTGTCGCTTCTGGTCTGACACCTTTGTTCCTCCCTACTTCACCAGTTTCAATCTTCTGTAGACATTCTTTATCTCTGTTGTTGTAACTAGGTTCAAAGTCAGAACTTGCAAACATGTTGGACCAACAAGGTTTAAAGGATTTCAGGTCACACCACTGCCTGACACAATCCAAAAACTCTGTTGATTCAATTGGTTGATCTATCCATAATCATAATGTCATTTTTTGCATTGATCTCCCTTGGATCCTGCAGTTCAGACCAATTGGTTGAGTGCCAATATCAGAAACCAGTGTATGATGAGTGCCAAGATCAGAAACCAGTGTGTGAGTGCTATTTGATAAAAAAATAACTGGGCTGTACCTCTATGAGCAGAAAATGTAAACAACTAGAGCATAAGCTCCTACACTCGCTCTACAAGAGCTAACACTCCTAGGGAAGTAACCGTGCCCAGAGTCTAACCAGAATTCTACCCATCACACTAACCTTGCCAACTCAGCTTCTCCACACCCCTAGACCCTTCTTCCATTTAAAACATAGAATGTAATAGTTATCACTGTAGCATTAAGACCAAGGGTTTTCATCAGTTACACAAATCTCATAATTCTCCTTGATTTGTCTTCATCATATTTGTGATTTGTCTTCAGGTTTTATCATGTATTAGGTTGCCAAAGCTTTGTTAGGCTTACTGATGGCCTTTTTTCTTTCTTTTTTGGTAATTCTTTTACTTCTTTTACACATATATATTATATTATCGTTGCTGATAAAAAAAAAAATATTTGTGGTTTGCTTGATGATAGTAACAATCTTTTTCAATTTCAAGGTAAATATTATGTGACTATTTTTGTCTTGGACTTTTTGTTCATAGTTGTCGATGGCCACATTAAACGACTACAGGATGAAGACATACAATCCAATGTACTAGAAATAATTGGATCAAATATTCAGTCCACATACATTACGTGCCCAGCTGACCCAGCTGCAACGCTTGGTATAAAGCTTCCATTCTTGGTTATTATTGTCAAGAATCTAAAGAAGTATTTCACGTTTGAAATTCAAGTTTTGGATGATAAGAATGTCAGACGACGATTTCGAGCTTCAAATTTTCAAGTATGTAAGTCTGCCCATGTTTGTGTGTCTGATTATTATGAACACAGCTTCAGATGTTTAATTTCTTCCGGGTATTTTTTGAGCATGAGTTCTTGCTTCTCCCAATATAGAGAGCTTTGATTTTCTGAATAGTAACGTTGTGGCATGATTCTTTTTTTTTAGTAGATTGTATTTTATAATTACTTAATTAGTAAGCCTTAGACATGGAATCCACAATTTGAAACTGTGTATCTTCTCATCTATCTCTTTTTGTGGAGGTCTATGTTAATGTAAATTGGCAAATTTCATTTTCTACTATTGTCTTGTATGTGCAGAATTGCTTTGAAATCAAGTGACATCGTTGTAGTATTTCTGTTAGGTGATCTTACAGATTATTTGTTTTTAAAAATTGACTTGTTTTATCTGGTACAAGGTGTACGTTGCCCATGAGAATTGTGTGGGTAGCATGATAGACAGGAATTAGATTTTTCTTATTTATTCTGCATACTTTGAAATGAAAGATGGGAAAATAAAAATAAAAAACATTATTTTAGGGACTAAAGTGATTTGAATGATTGAATGACTGGAATTCTATTGTTTGATTTGTTTCATACTCTCACTTTTAAATCACCAAAAGACTGGGGGTATATTAGTGGTAAAATAGTTCTTATTATCAAGCAATGTCATTTTGAGGTATACTGTGGCGTTTGTAAAAGGAAAAAAGGAAAGAAATACTGTGACATTTTTGCTTAAACAAAATCTTAATATTTTTTCAGAAATATAGTGATGTCATTTCTATCTGAAACATTGTTCATATGCATTACAACTTATTTTCTTGTCATTATAGGCTGTCACTCGAGTAAAGCCCTACATTTGCACTATGCCACTGAGAATGGATGAGGGATGGAATCAAATCCAGTTTAACCTGGCAGATTTCACCAAGAGAGCTTATGGTACTAATTATGTGGAGACACTGCGAGTACAGGTCCATGCAAACTGTCGCCTGAGAAGGATATACTTCTCTGATCGCCTGTACTCTGAGGAGGAACTCCCGCCGGAGTTCAAATTGTACCTTCCAATGCAGGTTAGAGATGCCTGCATATGGACAATTAGTTCTTTCATATTTTTTTCTTTTCTTGTCTTGTGCACGTCAAGTCTCATCTTGTTTTACTTTGTTTTCTGGATAAAGTCTCACCTTGTGCTTGTCATCATGCAGAAATCATGAAAATGTTGTGGGAGGAAGGAATTGGGTCCACGAGAGTTGGATGTTTCCATTTATATATGTACTACGTATAATTCTGCCTGTTGGCTTCTTTATCTACGTCATGCTTGAACTAATAAGAACTTTTGCAACTGTTCATTCTAGTCACATTCAGCTGTACGATGTTCTGATGCTTGTCTCTAATATTGGATGTCAATTTTGATAATGATTTTTGTGCTTTTACATGATAGTGTCTAACCGAAGAAAGAGGATGATAATGTTTTAAGTGCACTGTATTCATAATATATATGCCAGATGTCTGGTTATCTTATGAAGGCGTTTCCTTCTCCTAGGAAGAACAATGTACAGAAATATGGATATTAGACAGTCTAAAGTTATGAGAAGATATGTTTTTATAAAAATGAATATTTGTAAATTTTAATGTTATTTCCACAAATTTTAGGAATTTAACTGCATAAATAATATAATTAGTAGGAGTCGGTTAAATTTTAGTATAAATTGTAATTTTAGAAATTATTGAATGTATATGAATCTTGTAAATTATTTCAATCAAGAAAGACATTGATTTTTTTATATAATCATAGGATCTAATAAAATTATTTAACTTTTTTTTATAAAAATAAAATTATTTAACTTAAAATGGTTGAATGTGTGCCAGTGTGTGTATGTATATTTTTATTTACTTGCCAGACATGAAAGGTGTTACTTTTTTTCTTCTCACCATTCAAGGAAGGGGTCAAAATAAAAAGAACTATACGACACATGAAACGATGATTCTTCTAGTTCAGTACTCAAGGCTGAAAACAAAAAGTTTAGCACTATTAAAGTATGAATAACCACCTTTCCACCTGGTTATAAAGTTTAAGAAGCATAAGCACTTGTATAAAAATTTAAGAAATATAAAAACGGGTTACGAGAAATATCTGGATAAATATGGAAGATTGCCTCAAGAATTGTTCTTGTTACGTTGAAAGCATCAAAATCATTCGAAACACAAACCCAAACTTTGATATCAAATTTACCCTCTATCCTTGGGTCATTGTATACATGTTGGGCAAGTGTGGTCTTACCCTCTCCAATTAGAGATAATTTCTTTTGTCATCATCTCTGCCATAATTGTCACTTTCAACCTCCAAAGATGTTGATGGTAATTTCTGTGACCCTTTACTACCTGATTCAACACCAACACTTAGACTCTTTCAAACCTAGATAACCCTTTTGGCTTTCAAGAAATTCTTGGTCATCAAGGACTTGCTTCATCATTGCTTCAATTTCCATGGTAAAATTGCATACCTGGTTAGCGTTGGTCTGAGATTCGCCTTCCACTTCGCATTTGGAGAGTTCATACTCTTTCATCCAAGATATCCTCTGCTTCAAACACAGCATCTCTGATAGCAACAAGTTATGCTTTCAAGCGGGGATTATCAATCTGTCTTTGTTCCACAGCATCATCTACGAATGGTGAAATGAGTAGTGATAAGCTATTTTATGAATGATGACTTTAATTTAGGTTGGTGGACGTCATTTTCTTTTTCATGGCCCTCAAACATTCAAAACTGTATTCACGAACTAATGAATGAATGAGGCTTTGATTATGCTGATCGAGGTAGCTCTTGGGATATTTACCAAGTTGTTGTGTGTCACCTCTTTATTTTATTAGTCAACGAACGTACCTTCAAATTCATTAAATTGAGGTACAATTTTCTATTGATTTCTAAATATAGATACAGTACAGTATAGAAATTTTATTACCTTTTTTTTTTTTACAACAGTTTAGGAGAAATTTTATCCTCTGCTGTTGGGTAGAAAGCGGGAATAGAGAACCTTCAAGAAACTTACTGTTGGAGATTTCAAATTGAATACTTTATATAATAGTAACTAAAAATGCAAAAAATTAAGTTGAATATTTCTCAATATGAAGCTCTTTTTAGAAGAAAAATTTAGGAATCAAGTCACCTTTAACTATATTAAACCTTATATATATAAGTATCAAACACACCATTTATTTCTTTAACAACAATTAAACTTTACTTATCAAGAACACAATAATTTTTCATAAAGAATGAGGAACAACACTCAGCAGTGAAATATCTTTTCCAATAAATAACTCAGACGTCTGCGACCACAGAGCAAATCTAAGTTTAGAAAATAATGGTTTAATAACTGAATAAAATCCATTGGAAGTTTCATGATTATTGATTTTAGAAGAATTCAAATTTTAAATTTTAGATATGTACTTGCATGATAGCCTCCGGAATAGATAATTTAGTAAGTTCTAGATAAAATCTATGTTCATCATCTTGTTAGAAATTTGGTTGTACATTCTTTATAACGCACAAAAATGACAGATATTCATTCATGTGTTTGCACACATAAAACCGAACTCTAAAACAAACTACAATAACCATCTTCCAAGCTATCAAGTAGAACCTCTGCATCTTATTAACAACCTGCATTGAAGGACTTTCAAAGGTTCTTCAGCTAGGAAGTTGGTCATCCCTAAACCAGATTTGTATCTTTTCCATGGCCAAAGCCATTTGAATTTCACGACATTCACCATTTTCCTGGTGTCCTGATTGTAAGCAAACATGAACAATGAATAAAACAGCATTTTTAGATAGAACTCAACTACAAACTGGAGCATAACGATATTAGAAATTGTTGCATGCATGTAAAAAGGAATAGACAAAAAAGTGCTGGTAGTTTTGTGAAAGAATGTGGATGCAGAAACAATTAAAAGTAAATCATAGTGTTATTCTATTAATGCTTGAAATATAACATCTATTGGATTTCATAGATAATTACTCAAATTCATCTCATCTCTGTAAGTTGAGGCATCCTCATCGGACGAACAATAATCAAATTAGGTGTCTCTTATGCTACTTTTGTTTTCTAACATGAGAATAAACAAGTGTGAAATATTTCCACCAAACAAAATTGTAGTCTTAGGATTAGTAGTTAGCTCAGTATTTGAAAATTTTCAAGGCAAAGTATTGGATTTGAAATAAGCAACTCTATGTTATATAGTAGGTACCTGATCCAAAACTAGCTAGACAAACATCAGAATTGGCACATTCAGACTTTTAGTTCGTGTGCATGCTATTATCATCATCAATCTGGTTGCATTCAGTGGCAGTAATCTTCGCCTTTTGTCTTCTCACAACATTATTTGAGCAAGAAGCTATTGCTTCAATTGTGGTCAGAATTTTCTAAATTGTAGCACAAGAGATGGAGCAGGCAGTGCATACCGTTGGGTAATCAATTTAAAATTATCCAAATTATCAATATGACACCACTCTAGCTTGGGTGCAGATTGATAATCGACCAGCGGTGAATGAAGCCAATTTGGAATACTCCACAATGTGAGAAAATGATGAAACCCTTTTTTGGCCAAACTCATTTTAAGATTCCTACTGTTGATAAAAAAGAGAGTATTAAGTTTCGGCAAGAAACAGTGGAAAGATCCTTAAACAAGGGAACAAAAGCCGCAAGCTAGTTTCATTAAACAATGAACTTTCCCTGCTAAGTGCTATTTTTTTTTAAAGCAAATATAATATTATTATGCATATCAACAGATCCAACAAAAGTTGTGTGAGGTATTGACAGATAATACAAAGACAGTTCAAATATCCACCCTAATACAAAGTCTGCTTCCAGTGCTTATTTGTGTCTTCTACTATAATGCAAAATTCAAATAACAGGAAAAGCATAATAACACTGTACCCCTGATAGACATCTAATTAAACATGTAAAATCACACTTTGTATCCTTTGATTGCAAAAAACCAACACTCCTGCCACCCATTAAATTTGTATTGTCCACGTGCCCACCAGATACAAAAAGTTGCCAATTAGCCGACACAACACAAGCATGTGCTAAATTTCAGTAGTTTCTGATTTTCAGTATTGATAGCACGGCTACCAGGCTCTGGTCTTAACTTTTCATTTCAGTAGTTTCTTGCTAAATTTCCTTCAGAAAATAGTGTTTTGGAATTCAGGAAACTTTTGAAAACAGAAAGCTAAAACAACATGTTAATAACAAAACGAAAGGTACATGAAATAGTAGCTTAAGATTTAAGAACATATTAAGCAAGAAAAGTTGGGAAGAGACCTAGAAGGAAACACAACCCACACCATAGGAAGCTATGAAAGAACAAGCCTAACACAAAATAATGTAAAGAAGTATGAGGTTAGAAGAAAGGACAGAGAATGAAATTAAAGCCAGAAAGATGAAACCACCTTAACACTTGATGACAGAGTACTCTTTGAAGAGTGGATGCCAGAACTTTTGCACTTTACTGCCATCACCATTTTCCTAGTGTTCCAAATATAAGCAATGTGTTTGATTGGGTTAAATTTCAATTGTGGATATTGATAATAGAAACTATTATATGTAACAGATAATTAAAAAAAAAATGTGATGCATGAAGAAAGTGGCTGTGCCATCCTGGTTTAACAAAATATTTGTCAATTTAAGTGTAACTTGTGTTGCTGTTGTATTGTAAATTCTAACTAGAGAGTGAAATATTTCCTGTTTCCAATATTCAGATTGTATTTTAAAAGCTGCAATGATTTTGCGGAGAATTGGCACCTGATAGAAAGGGAGACATATAAGAATCAGAGCATGTGTAATTTAGAGCTTGTGCCTCATCTTATTGGTTTACCAAAGCCTTATGTTTTTAATGTGAGCAATCTTTCCCCGGTCTTCACCTTCTGGTTGCTGGCAACGCTGTTTGAGCAACGGACAGCCAAAAATTTCAAGAGTTGAAATGGATTTGGGCAGACCTTCCTGTGGTAAGCATTGGAGGCTGCCACAGTAATAAAGAAGCAGTATCTCGAGAAAGGAGAGGTGGCAAAGACCCTTGTAGTCCAATTTTTTAAGATTTGGACAATTATAGATCCACAGAGAAGTGAGAGATGGTGGAAGCAATCCTTCATCAGGAAAAGACTCTACATCCACTTTTCGAATAGACAAGGTTTCTAGAGAGGTGCTGGCTCCCAAAGCCCCTTCAAGTGAAGCAATAAGTTTGGAGCAATTTGAGAGATCCATCTTTTTTAGATTTGATGGCAAACCTCCATCAGAGAATGACTCCACTTGTGGACAATCAAGTATTGATATGCTAGTAAGAGATGGAAGAAGGAAATGCATGCGTTCTGGCAATGATTTCATGTTCTCCAACCCTTCAATACTAAATCTCTCTAGCCAAGGTGCAGATAATCCTTCTCTAGGAAATGATTCAAATTGAGGGCACCCGCTAATTTTCAGATCCTTGAGATGATTATGAGGCTGACCCTGTGAAATTGTTTTTAGATTACAACACCTAAGATCAAGCGAACTGAGTTTTGGGAAGAAATCCAGCGGAAAAGTTATTAGAGAGTCACAGCCACCACTGATCTTCAATGTTACAAGGAAATCATAGCAATGACTCGTGGGAATTTTCATATTTGGGCAATAATAAATGTGCAAGAATTCAAGAGAAGTATCAGATATGATATGCCCAATCTTTTCGAGAGAAGATGCTTCTATGTTGTGTCCTGTAATTGTCAGCCATTTCAAAGTATTTGGATGATAATCAAATTGCACGTTGCCACAGTCCCGGAGTTCTAATTCACGGATTTGTAGAGCCCTGGGAGCAGAAGTCACGAGTTTTTTGCAGTCACATATAACTAGATTCTTTAAATGAAGAAGTTGTTCTGGTAGATTCCCTTTCAATTTGGGACATTGCTCTATAGAAAGATGTTGAAGACGTGGAAAAGCACCTGTGACAGAGTTACATTCCCATTCTTCCCATTCCTCCATATCGGAGAAGTGCAATGTTTCCAAGGATTTAAATGAAGAAGAGCTACTCCCAAAAAAATCAGCATTAATACCCACTATCCCATCAAGCCCTGCAATTGTCAGGTGTTTAAGAGTCGGCAAAAGTCCAAGGGGAGGCAAACATGAGCAATATTTACAGCAATCTAACTTTAAGGACAGCACATTCAATGATGAATTATCAAATAACCATCTGGGAAATTGTGTACCACCATAGTTCCTGATTGACAACTTCTCCAAGTGTTTGTGAGGTTGTAGATTCTCAAGTACTTCCCTTTCTTTCCTTGAATCATCTGGGTTCCAGTTCCAATTCCATTCAAACTCAAGCTCCACAAGGTGTATTTTATTTTTCATATTCACTGCTAATGCATCAGAGGGATTCACAATATTCTGCAACTCCCCAATTGATAAACTTCCATGAAGATTGAGTTCTCCTAGCAGCTGAATACTGAACTCGCTACTGTTGCCAACATCAAACCAGCTCATCCATACATGAAGATTCTTCAGTTTTCCCAAATGCATTGGCACCTTTCTCACTTTAGTTCCTATAAATTCAAGGTGACGCAAATTGATGAGTTTGTGCAAATTAGAAGGAAGCTCCTCCAAATTGCGACAAAATCCCACCTTCAGTATTTGCAGGTTATAGAGCGAACATATTGAATCGGGTAGTTTTTTTATGCGGGTACCAGAGAGGTCTAATGAACGAAGATGTTTAAGATCATCTACAGAATCAGGCACATCTGTAAGGCCAGAACAATAAGACAAAGATAAGACGTGTAAGAGCTTAAACCTGGAGAATTCATGTATAGACATGTTGCAATGCCAACCACAAAGAAAATTCATTCCCCCACTTGTTGGCATAAATGTACGTAACCTTTTAGTATCATATGAAGCCCCAAACCCATCAAAATATTGAACATGATTGATTGCAACTGAAAAATGACGGGTTGATTTTGGTGTACTTTTTGCTCTATCAACTCCCAACCTGAAACAGATATCCCCACAAACATATTTTGCCAAATCATTGAGAAGGTCATGCATGACAAAACATGTTGGAAATCTGCTTGATTGTTGAAAGAAGGACCTTGATAACAGATCATCAAAGTACTGTTCACCAACTTCTTCTGGACTCTGACTCTGGTTAAGGCATTGAAGAAAATTTTCAGCCATCCACAACAGAATTAAACGCTCCTTGTCAAACTTATAATCTTTGGGGAATAAGGAACAATAAGCAAAGCATCTCTTGAGATGTGAAGGAAGGTGGTTATAGCTCAATAATAAAGCAGGAATAATTTCACTATCTTCTTTTGGTAAGTCCCATATCTTGCTTGTTAATACGCTTCCCCATTCCGAAACAGACGACTTCGTGTGTAAAAGACTTCCAATTGTTTTCAAGGCTAGAGGCAATCCTTTACACTTTTCAACTATCTTTATACCAATCTCCTTCAACTCAGGATTTAACGGAGTATTATCATCTTGGAATGCATGTTTACCAAAAACTTGCCAACAATGATCTTCTTGTAACTGGTTTAGGTGATGTACTTTATTTGACCGCATAATGGATGCAACTTTCTTACTGCGTGTAGTGACAAGAATTCTACTTCCCTGAGCTCCATATTTAAGCGGAGTTTGCACGGCTTCCCAGTTCTCTCGATTTTCATTCCAAACGTCGTCTAAAACAAGAAGAAATCTCTTTCCTGTCAATTTTTCTTTCAACCTTCCCTGAACCATTTCTAGGTCTCTACTATCATCAGTTGATTTAGTGATTGCCTCAAGAATTGTTCTTGTTACCTTGAAAACATCAAGTTCATCTGAAACACATACCCAAGCTTGGATACTAAATTGATCCTCCATCTTTGGGTCATTAAATACATGTTGGGCAAGTGTGGTCTTACCCAACCCGCCCATACCCACAATAGAAAGTATTGATAGCTGATTACAATTCTCATTGTCAGATATCAGCCAATTAATAACCATTTCTCTGTCATCATCTCTACCATATATAACACTTTCACTCAGTAAAGATGTTGATGGCAATTTGTGTGGCATTTTCCTACCTGATCCAACACCAACACCACTACCTTCTTTTAATCCTAAATCACCCTTTTGGCTTGAGAGATATTCTAGTTTTTGAAGGACTTCTCTCATCCTTGACTCAATTTTCCCTTTACTTAATGAACTGAAACACGCGTTGAAGAGATTTGGTACCTTGCAAGTACAGGTTAGAGATTGAGATTCCAATTCAGTTTCCACCTCACATTTGGAGAGTTCATAGTCTATTTCATCCAGAACATCCTCTGCGTCAAGCACGACATCTTTGACATCAACGAGCCATGCTCTCACACGTGGATCTCTGAACTGCTTTTGTTCTGCATCACCAGCCAGAGCATCAATGGACAGCAGCTTGACATTCAAATTGCTCAGCAGCATCTCATCCAATTTTCTTCCATGAAAGAAGTTCAGAACTTGACGTGAAGCCACCCTATCAAATACAACCTGAAGGAAAGCAGAAAGAAGAGCACCACCAACCAATGTTTCTGCCATGGTAGGAAAAGGAGTGAAATGGATGAATGGAAATGATTAATAATTTCAAGTGCAGCAGCTTATGCCATTGACTCTGTGTAGTGCAGTGCAGGGTTAATACTCTAATTATTGAGTAATAAGCTATTTTATGAGTAAGGACTTAGATGAAGGTCTTCTACTTCAATGCTCAGCCAACCAATAACTGTTAAGAGTCTTCCAGACAACATTACAATCTTAATTAGACTAAAATCTACTAAATATTTGATTTTTTATTTTCTCTTTAATAATATTTTTCGTTTTTCTTTCTCATATAACATAAAATTTGTTTTTGTCCTTCATACTTTTTTCAATCCATAATAAATTAACAAATTTTGTATTTTGTATTTGTTCTCTCATATTTTATTTTCATTTATTAATAACAAATAAAAAATTTATCAAGGAATAAATACAAAATTCATAAATTTATCAATGACTAAAAAATGATTAAAGATAAAATTATTATTTTATTAAGAACTAAATGCAAAGATTTTTTTTAATCAAAGAGTAAATCTAAAATTTGGGTATATATTAGAGATAAAAACATATTTTAGCTTTTTAATTAATATAAGTTAAATAAGAGTCTAATTTCTATACAGGATATTTAATTTTACTTTAGTTAAAAAAGGTCTCACTATGCATAAAATGCTTATTAATAATTTAATTGATATATATAATTAACAATGATAAGTGAAATTGGACTCTTATTCAATTAATAGTATTATTATTAATTAATTAAATAATAGTCTAATTCCTATACACTGAACTCCTTATAAGAACTATTTTAGGGATGGCTTTACTTTAAGTCCTGATAGCCAACCAATTGATGTAATTTTCCCAACCACACAAATAATGGAAATTTAGATAATGTTTAGTCAATTTCAGTGGCTAATTTATCAATAAATAAATCTTTGGAACCTAACACGGCATATATATATATATATATATATATATATATATATATATATTTAAGCCATGACAACCCTACTGACATAACCATGAAAACAACTCAGCAAATTGAAGCAAACGACGATCAACATAGCCAATTAAATAGTTAACTCAAACAATTTTTTCCCATTTATTTAATATTTCTATATTTTTAAGGAGAGACTAAGGACAAGTTCAGAGACTAAGGAGACAATATTAAGGACAGACTAAGGAGACCGAGTAGGTTGTTCCACTCTATGGTGGCGATTCACCTGTGTGGGAGAAGGACATGGAGCACCAAAACATGGGAATTAATTAATTTATTTTAAAATACAATGCGAATTTATATGTAGTTCTGAAATAATCTTTGGTCTCGAATCAAGGGTTAGAAAGATCAAGATTAATTTCAGTTTATGATTTTTCTTGGGCTTATGTTGTGTCTGTGTGCATATAGATGAACTTGTTTTATTTATTTATTTAACGATTTCCAAAAATTCTTGAAAAATTAATTAATTAATAATAGTATTTGTTCTTATATTTTAAATATAATATATTATTCATAATAATAATATTTCTTATTAAATTCTTTCTTTTTATTTTGACACTTTGACCTTAACATTATGTAAAATTTTCTTGCTTTGAAAATTTTAATTTATTAATCACTTTTAATTTTAGTTAATTTTTTCCCAACTTGCAAGATATCCAATTTGACTTGCAAGATCATCTAGGTCATCAAGGACTTGTTCCATCCTTGATTCAATTTCCTTGTCAAAGTAACTTGCAGATGAAGATTTGAAGAAATTCCTCACCTTGTTAGTAGTGGTCTGAGACTCAGCTTCCAATTCACATTTGGACAGTTCTTAATCTATTTCATCCAAGAGATCCTCTGCTTCAAATACAACATTTTTGGCCTTAAGAAGCCAGTCTCTCACATGTAGATCTCTGAACTGCTTTTGTTCTGCATCACCTGAAGGAATGAAGAAAGCAGAGCACCACCAACAAATTCTGCTGCCATGGTAGGAAAGGGAGTGAAGGAATGGAAATGAGTAATTTGAGTGCAACTTATGCCAATGACTCAGTGCAGTGCAGATCATCAAATGAGTTGTGTGTGTTTATGAATGATAGATTCAATTTATTGTTAATGAACCTTTTTTGTTTTCCATGAATTCTTTAAGAGGCTTGTGTTGTGTGTGTCATGTTCTTGCATGTATAAAACAGAATATTAAAAATAAAACTGATGCGTGAAGAAAGTTGCTTAGCCATCCTCATTTAACAACAAATAATCAATTTAGAGGTAACTTGTGTTGCTGTACATGTTGTTTAGTAAATGCTAACTAGAGAGTGAAACATTTCCAATAAACAAGATTGTATATCAAAAGCTGCATAGATATTGTGGAGAATTGGCACCTGATGAAAAACAGAAAGGAAGACATATCTTAATTGGTGTTTGTGGTTCATCTTATTCGTAGAGTGGTGTTGGCTCCTAAAGTCCTTTTCAGTAAGGCAATAAGCTTGGAGCAATTTGACAGATTCATTGCTTTTAGATTTTGATGGCAAACCTCCATCAGATAACAACTCTACTTGAGGACAATCTTTGATTGTAGCTCCTCAAGATATGGAAGGAGGATATGCATGCGTTCAGGCAATGATTTTAAATTCTCTAATCCTTTAATGCAAAAGATCACTAGCCAGGGTGCATGTAATCCTTCACTGGGAAATGATTCAAATTGAGGGCACTCACTAATGGTTAGATCCTTGAGATAAGTATGAGCATGCTCCTGTGAAATCATTAGTAGATTACGACACCAAGCAGAGAGTTTTGGGAAGAAATCTAATGGAAAGGCCGTTAAAGAGTCACAACTACAATCTATCTCCAACGTTTCAAGGAAATGGAAGAAACAACTCATAGGAATATTCATCTTCGGGCAAAGATAAGTGCGCAAATGATGAATCTTCAGAGCCCTGGGGGCAGAAGCTCTTAGCAGTTTGCAGTTAGAAATATCTAGTGTCTTAAGGAGACCACATTTGATAATGAATTATCGAATATCCATCTTGGAAATTGTGTACCACCATATTTTTTTATTGACGATCCTTCAAGTATTTGGAAGGTTGTAGATTCTCAAATACATCCCTTTCTTTCTGTGAATCATCAGGGTTCAAGTTCCAATTCCAATTTCATTCTAAGTCTAGCTCCACAAGGTGTGTTTTATTTTTCAAAGCCACTGCTAAAGCATCTAAGGGATTCACAATATTCTGCAGCCCCACAATTGATAGCCTTCCTAAAGATTGAGTCCTCCTAATGTTGAATACTGAACTCACTGCTTTTGCCAACATAAAAGGAACCCATTGAAACTTGAAGATTCTTCAGTTTTTCCAACTGCATCGGCAACTTTCTCCCTTCTGTATACGTAAATTTAAGGTGATGTAAATTAGTGAGTTTATGCAAATTCGAGGGAAGCTTCTCCAAATATCTACATTAGCTCAACTTCAAAATTTCCAAGTCATAGAGTGAACATGCTGAATCAGGTAGATTTTTTATGTCAAATGATTGTTTGTGAAACTTGATGTGCTGCCTTAGGTGATTGTCTTTTTGACAGAGATCTTCCTCTGATGGATGCAACGGAGGCTGTCTTTCCTTCTTCAACCAACTTGTTATTTGAATTCCACATTTATAATAATGCCAGAGCAAAATGCAAGATGCAAGATGCTTGTAACTATCAAAATGTACAATAAAAACATGTTTTCATTTTACAGATGGGGTGAAAAAAATCAATAACAGAATTGTGATTCCATTGTCCAAAATGAAGACACATATTGTTTTTTATCAATGGACAATTTGAGAATATCACGAAAAGACACTCTCATGAGTAGTGTCAGTAGCAAATTCGATTGTGCCAATAGTAATGTCCCAAAATTAGTTTATGCAAATTTGGGTTTAAAAATTAGACCCGAATATCATTAGAATGGGATTGTTTCCTATTTTTTAAAGTATATTTTCCATAATCCGATCCCATGTCCATTATTATTTTTTAAAGTATATTTTTCAGATAACCATATATTAATTAATTGTTCCATATATGTGATTGTTTCCTATTTTTTATTTAGGCAACTTATCTTAGTTTGAAAGTCACTTTATTAATTAATTATATGATATTCTATTATCTTCTTTAACAACTTTACTTATTTATACGATACATAATAAAAAGAAAATTATACTTGACGGTTTCCTGTTTCTTGTATTTAAAGCATGTATTAAATATATGATATTTAATGCATACATTAAAATATTCCGTCAAAAAATATTTTCTATTTATGATATTTAATTCGTTTTCTTTATGAAATGATATTTAAGTCATTAACTAGTTAATTTATTTGTTTTTTTTTACAGAAGTTAATTCAGTTGTTATTTTAACAAATTCGGTGTTGGCATCTATATAAGAGGAGATCATGGTACCTTTGTTTCTGCAAAAACACTTCTCTTTGAAGGCACACTGAAACTGAGAGAGGCAAAAGAAGTAGGTCTCTTGCATGGTTTAATTTGGGCTCAGAAACTTGGTCTACAAATATTATATTTGAGCTTGACTGTGAGAGTTGTAGATGGTATCTCAGTAAGTTCTGAGAGAATTAAAAACTTCAATGTTCTTCTATATAAATGTAGAACTTTATTTTCTAGTTTTTGAAACTCATCGGTGAATTTTACTAGGAGACAAGCGACTATTATTGCTCATTCTTTAGTTAGAGCATTAATTTTTTACCCTTATTTCCAATCCTTTTATTATCATATTTCATTGTATATATCTTTCATCATATTATTGGTAAAATGAGTTAACCCTCTTCCTTTTTAGTTGTTATTGATCATGAAAAGTTTTTCTCCAAGCATTCGATTGTACATTTTCACTATAGAATCACTGATAAAAAAATTACTAAAGAGAGGTTCTATTGGTGATAGTTTTAATTTTCGTTATCAGTTACATGTTCGGATTTGCATAATCACTTCTATCTTTTGGGTTTTAATTTATGACTTTTTTTTTTATTTGTTGTATGTAATTTTGAAAGTAAAAATATCTCATTAAGTCAGAAAAAAAAAATCTCATTCCATGTATCAAATATAACAGACTAACAAATAAATAATGACACGATTACCATCTACTAATTCAATGTTACACATTTGTCATTTTTATTTTTTTATTAGTAAGAAACTAAGACAATGTCAAAGAATTTAATTTATAACAAATCAAACATTTTATTCAATCAACTAAGTTAGACCCTTAACATTTGTCTTCCTTATTTGACTAAACAATCATTAACTAATGTTTAATTAAATTTATCATGCCATTATTTGGTGCTTAGAGTTATCACGAAGCCTTGTAAATTTTGTGCAAGAGAGGGAAAAGAAAAAAGATTTCTCTCAAAAACAGAGGGAAAAGATTGAGTCATGAAACGCTGAGTTCAAAGGCCTCTTTTTAATTAATTGTATAAGAAATAAAAATTTATATAATTAAAATTAAAATTCAAAATGAACGTTTAAGAGAATTTAATACAGAAATAAATTGCATTTTGACCGTTTGTTAGATCTCTAAAACCGGACGAAATATTTTACAGCATGAAAGATCTAAAAAACGGAGAGAAAATGAAAACCAAAACCCACACTTAACTTTACGTTACTCCTACAGCAGACGAAATTACCGAACTACCCCTTTCCCTCACGGGAGACAACATTTTGGCGGGAAAAAACCTGTAGGGTACAACAAGTGGCGCCAAAAGTCGTCAACTTTACCATTTTTTTAATATAAAAAAATCCCAATATCCATTTATTTTCCTTAAAAAAAGGAAAAATAAAAACGGACACAACAGAACCGAACAGAAAACACAACAACAATACAACGAAAATAAAAAAATGTAAAAGAACAAAACACTTCACTGTCTCTCTATCTCTCGTTTTCCATTTCCATTTCCATTTCTTCTTTCTTCTGCTGCTTCTTCTTCTTCTTCTTATTCCCTTTGTTCTTTCTAGGGTTTCTCGATTCCGATTCCTCTCGCGTTCCTTTCGCAATTCCTTCACCCTCACGTGTGGAACCCAGCTTCCTCCTCCTCCGCGCGTGATCTGAAGCCAAATTAGGGTTTCCGCATGAGTCCTCCTCCAGCTGAATCCAACGCCATGGAAGACGGCAAGCCCGAGAATGGCGGCGACCAAGTCGAGTCTCGCTTCGTCGAGTTCTGCAAGGTTCTTGATTTCCCTATCTTTCGTGTTTATTTTTTTGGTGGGTCAATTTTATTTTTTTGGGTTTGGTGAAATTAATTTTTATGTTTTTTATGTGTGTTTTGTGTTGTAATTGCGTGTGGGGTTTCAGTGGGAGTTGTCGGCATGCAGAAAGTTAAGATATTTTAAGTTTTTATTAGGTTAGTAATAGTAGGTATGAAAGTTCGGTGTGTTAATTTTTTTTTTTGTTGAGTGCTTTTTCTAAGTTTCCATTTTTTTAGTTAAGGGTAGGAGGATGCAGCTGAAAATATTTAATTGAAACAATAAAATAAAATTTATTTGTTAACTGTGGCATGTTACTCATCCTGATGAGTGAGTGTCTGAGTGATGAAGGATACAATGCTTAATTTTTATGCTTATTATTTTAGTTTTTACTGAGTGAGGCAAGGCAAGGAGACTTTTTTTGGAGTTAAGTGACATTGATATGGAAAATGAGTTGCACCAACCCAGCTGAGTTTGTTGCTTTAAAGGAATGGAAGAGAAATAATTAATAGAATCTTCTCAGTAAATGATCTGATTTGTAATGATTGTTGTCATGTGATGCAGTGTGTTTAACGGTCTTTTTGCTGTATTTGACAAAGTTGAGTGGGATTATGGCAATTTGACCTGGGAAGATATTTATTGTGCAACTCTTGTACATCAACCATCTTCTATTGTTTCTATTTTTTTGAAATTTGTTGTTCACTTGTGTTATCTTGTAATACCAGTCCACACAACCTGCTTTTGTTTTTTCTTTCTGTCTTCTTTTCTACCTGTTGCCTTTTTATTTTTGGAGTTGGCTGATATGTTCCATAAGTTGGGATAGTTTACCAACATGTGTGCGTGGGTCATTACAACACATGAATCCATATCAGGTGGAGATTGGGTTAATTAGTGAGACTCGGAATAGAAGAAATGTCCATATATATTTTTGTATGCATTTAGGTAGATTGAGTGGGGTTTAAATTGTGAGATCCGTTACCCATTAAATTCTACATCGATGTGCTTTTTTTCTTACAGAATGGGCTAGCATTGGAAGAGAAAAGCTGTAAAGAAGCAATGAATCTGTTTGGAGAAACCAAGCATATTCTACTGTCAAATTTTTCATCAATGGGAAATGGAACGGTACAGATGAACATTATTCTTTCGTATAACGTATGACTTGTGAAAATTTTATTTTAATTAATGAGTTTATATTATTCTTTTTCAGTCTGAAGAAGCAGAGAGGTATTGGTTTGCTTTTATTTTGTACTCTGTCAAGAAATTGATCCAGAAAAATGAGGGTGAGAAGGAAGACACTGAGAACACTGGGCTTAACTTGTGTCGTATATTGAGAGCAGCAAAGCTTAAGTATTTTACTGACTTTTTGGCTAGCATATTCTTTTGTGCTTTGTAGGTTGTTCTATTACTTACTTTATACTTATCTTATATTCAACAGCATTTCAGATTTTTTTAAAGAACTTCCACAGTTTGTTGTTAAGGCTGGTCCAACTTTAAGTAATCTATATGGCACAGATTGGGAAAACAGGCTTGAGGTATTGACTGAGCAGAGAACCATGATTGCATTTGCAAAGTTTATGCTTTTCGTGAGTTGGTTTTGTTTATTTATTTAATTAATCCCTAGAAACGTATAAGAATTTTTATCCTCGTACGGCTCGAGAAAATTTAAAATGATATGTATGTATGAAATTATGATGTCAAATAGCTTGGAAATTGGAATAGCTTTCTATTAAGCCATTCTTTATGTTGCTATGTCTATACCAGGCGAAGGAGATGCATGCCAATGCTATTCACTTGAAGATTCTTAGCAAGTGAGTACCCACCTTTTGCATACATTATTGTTCATTATTATTCATTAATTTATGGTATTCATTATTATTCATTAAGATTCTCTTATTTATGTCTGAAGGTTCTCATTATTATTCATTAAATCTGAAATTTCTCTTTCACTATGTATTATTTCCTTTTGTATAATAAATTAAGCAAACCTGACATGTGCTAATTCTAGGAAGCATGGTTTTCCATGGATAGTTATTTACTCATTTAAGTCATTCAATCTAGAGATTAGAGGTAGTCATAGCTTAAATGTCATATTCCTTTCTTAAGATAGCTGTCGTGGTTTGTTGGTATTGAAGTTCACATTGCTTTATGTGTTGTGTTATTTGCTGTTATTGTATTTTACTAATATGATAATATATCATTAATGAAATGTATTTTGTCACAAAAACAAGAACTTAATGAACATGTGTTTATAATAGAGGTAGTCTACTTAAGGTGGTAATAGTAGTTAACGGAATATGAAAAGCAGGACAGCTAAAAATTTGTAGTTAACCTATCATAGATCAAATGCCTTGTCTGGAACTACAAATATGCTATGATCAATGTTTCATACTACTGTTATTTTTAACTGTCCAATAAATTAGATGCATGTTTGTCTCATTTAGTCATCTCTCAGACTTAGCAATCTATATGCTTAGCATTCCTATTTTAGCTGTGTATACAGTTGTTTGCTTTGATTATCATGTGCAGTGCAACATGCCTACATCAGATGACATGACATCTTATATGTTTGATGGTGCTAGTTACTATAAACGTGTATTTGGAGAGTTCTTCGTGGCAACTGACACAAATGCTGAAAAAAACTCATCTATTACTGTTCATGCATCTGAATATCATCGATTTGGATGGTTGCTTTTCCTGGCACTTCGAGTACATGCTTTTAGCCGTTTCAAAGACTTAGTGACTTGCACTAATGGTTTAATTTCAATCTTGGTCAGTTACATTCTCATAGCTCTCTATTGTGTTAACATTCCTGTAAAGAGTTTTGTTCTTTTTCTCTATTTGAACATAGAGAAGAGAGTTATTGAAACTTTAAAACTTGAATTTTTAATTAAATATTTGTTTGACTATTTTCAGGATATGCTTGTTATACACAAATTCAATTGTTTCATTTCTTTTAAGTTGTAATATTTTAGTTTTTGTTTTTATTGGGGGAATGAAGGAAATAGTTTCTTAATTTCTGGTTGTATCTGTTACAGGCCATCTTAATTATTCATGTTCCTACTCGTTTTCGGAATTTCAACATTCATGACTCCTCACGCTTTGGTAATCCTCTTTGTTATCCCTCTTTCCTGCATTTTGTTTAAATTTTCTTGTTCTCTTTCATTTAAGGCTGCACTTTGACATGCATTCTTCAATACTGCACGTGTGCTCTTTCTTGTGCTCAAACATCCGTTTACTTGTAGGCTATTTTGGTGAGTGTCTTAAAAGTGAACTTTTCTAATTGTTAGAAAAATATGAGGCTATGTGAATTGGACTTAGCATGTCGGATTATGATTTTCTGATGAGGCTCTGATATCATGTCAGTAAATCACAAGAATCATATAAGAAATCATTAGGAATACTGTTTGGAAAAAACTGATCTTCCCTCTGGGGGTTCATTCTTGTAAATAGCCATTAGGATCTTTGAAATAGAGAAATCTTAAATGTTACAGATATTTACAGCAGTTCTACAGGAAATTGTAATGTTTACTTAAATAGTAATGTTGGAATTGTAATGCCTAATTAAGTATTAATGAAACCTAAAAGACTGATTTGTCTGTATACAATTCTAATGTCTAAATAAATAATAATTGCAACAGCTTAAAGGACAATAGCACTAATATCATCAAATTTTCATTCAGTTAAGAAAAGTAACAAAGGTGTGGACCTCCTTGCATCACTTTGCAACATATACAACACTTCTGAAGATGAGTTGAGGAAAACCATGGAGAAAGCCAATAATGTAATAGCAGATATATTGAAGAAGCAGCCTTGCATGGCATCTGAATGTGAAACTGAGAACCTAGAGAATATCGATAAAGGTTCATTTTCATTGTGTTATTATTATTTATGCATGAGGAATACTTGATCTCTCTAACTGATGTTTATTGTCCCTTTGTTTGTAGATGGTTTGACCTATTTTAAAGACCTGATGGAAGAATCGTCTCTACTTTCTAGTTTAAGTATGTTAGAAAAAGATTATGATTACATGATTCGCAACAAGAGTGAATTGGATGAAAGGTTATTCATTAATGAGGATGACAGCCTATTAGCTTCAGTAAGCTTATCTGGAGGTTCTGTTTCAGCAGGTGGTGTAAAGGTATGTTCAGTTGGAAATTTATTCTAAAATTTTGTTCTATCTTATGTAAGATAACACCTAAAATTGTCTGTTATTGTATGCTAGAGGAAATTTGATTCAATGGCATCACCTGCTAAGACCATTACAAGTCCATTCTCACCACACCGCTCCCCTGCATCACATGCTAATGGCATCCCAGGTAGTGCAAACTCAAAGATGGCAGCCACCCCTGTAAGCACAGCAATGACTACTGCAAAGTGGCTTCGAACTGTCATTTCTCCACTTCCATCAAAGCCCTCACCAGAGCTGGAACGATTTTTGACATCATGTGATAGGGATGTTACAAGTGATGTGGTTCGCAGAGCACAGATTATATTGCTGGCTATATTTCCTAGTAGTCCTCTCGGAGAACGATGTGTAACTGGAAGCCTGCAAAGTGCAAACCTTATGGACAATATATGGGCCGAACAACGAAGACTGGAAGCACTGAAGTTATACTACAGGGTATTGGAAGCAATGTGCAGAGCAGAAGCCCAAGTACTTCATGCAACTAATTTAACCTCTCTACTTACCAATGAGAGGTTCCATCGGTGTATGCTTGCATGTTCTGCGGAGTTAGTCCTGGCAACTCACAAGACTGTAACAATGTTGTTCCCTGCAGTACTAGAGAGGACTGGAATTACAGCATTTGATCTTAGCAAGGTGATTGAAAGTTTCATTAGACATGAAGAATCTCTCCCAAGAGAATTGAGAAGACATCTGAATTCATTGGAAGAACGTCTTTTGGAGAGCATGGTATGGGAAAAGGGTTCTTCAATGTATAACTCTTTGGCAGTTGCCAGACCTTCCCTTTCTGCAGAGATAAATCGTCTTGGACTGTTAGCTGAACCAATGCCATCATTGGATGAAATTGCAATGCATATTAACTTCTCTTGTGGAGGACTGCCGCCAGTGCCTACCTTGCCCAAGCTTGAAAGTTCAAGTAACGGTTCTCTTCTTTTAGTTCGAACTTGAAGACTTAAAGTCATGTTTTCTAAGTTTTCGTATATTTCTTTGTGCTTTATTCCATAGAGTTACTGTCATGGTTATCTATATGATACGTAAAATTGTTTCTCCTCTGCCCTTCGTACATACCTCTTCCTCAAAGATCCCAAATGAAAGTGCATACTTTTCAGCTTGAGTAACATCTTTTAATTAATCAATTTCAGCTCAGAATGGGGATATCAGATCACCAAAGCGAAATGTTTTAATGGAAAGGAATTATTTCACTTCACCAGTGAAAGATCGCCTTCTTCCCTTCAACAGCCTTAAGTCAAAACTACCCCCACCTCCTTTGCAGTCAGCATTTGCCAGGTATAACAAGGATGGTCTGGAAGTACTATATATGTAAATTTTCATTATTTCAATTTTTAACCACTTTACTGTTTTCTTTTGGTGCTTTGTTTTGAATGTTTGTTCAATGCAGCCCAACAAAGCCAAATCCAGGAGGTGGAGGGGAAACATGTGCAGAAACTGGGATCAACATCTTTTTTGCCAAGGTATTGCATAACACTGTTATGCCATATTAAAACTAGGGTTATTTTGATAACTATCTTTACCTTTTATTTTTGTGGATTCAAAGGAAACCACTTTTTGTGTGCAACTGTGTATATCTGCTGTTGCACTCTATTTATTCAATTTGGCAAAACTTCTACTTGCTATTTTAAAGCTCCAAGTTTCTGACCCGTTGTGTATTTTCAGGAACAACTGGATCTAAATGTTGGACTTTGATATTGAAATTTTACTTTGCCTTTTGGAATTTAACTGTTACACCACTTCCATTTGAGTTATTTCATGCTTATGGGGCAGCTTTTCTGGTTCATCTGTTTAAGATTTAATGATTTTGTTTCTTCACTATATCATTTTTAAGCATTTCAGCTTGTGTATACTTTCTGTGTTTTCTAGATCATCAAGTTGGGAGCAGTCAGAATCAGTGGCATGGTTGAAAGGCTACAATTATCTCAGCAGATAAGGGAGAATGTATACTCTCTTTTCCAGCGGATCCTAAATCAGTGGACATCTCTCTTTTTCAACCGTCATATTGACCAAATCATCTTGTGTTGTTTCTATGGAGTTGCAAAGGTTTCACTTTTGTTTAGAAACTTTTGAGTGTAATTGTTTTTCTATTATTACTTTTTTCTCATTCTAATCTGTTTGCAGATTTCACAACTCAGCCTAACTTTTAAGGAGATCGTATACAACTACAGAAAGCAACCACATTGCAAACCACAAGTTTTTCGTAGTGTATTTGTTGATTGGTCATTGGCACGCCGAAATGGGGTATGTAACTGAAGGTCAAAATTCAATGTTTTTGTTAAATGGTCCCTTTTTAGTCATTTTCTTCTTCATCTCCCCCCTCCTTCTTTTCCCCTTCTTTGCTTTTACCTTTTTTTTTTTCAACCTCCTCGTATCTAACATTGGGTTCATCTACCACCGATTCCAATTAGTTTGTGTTGAAGGTGATGTTGATGTTGATGTTGATGTTGTTAAACTTATCTGACAATTGTGACCTCATAACTGATCTTAATGAAAACAGAAAACAGGACAGGAGCATGTTGACATAATTACCTTTTACAATGAAATATTCATTCCTTCTGTAAAGCCACTGCTTGTTGAACTTGGCCCTGCTGGACCTACTACAAAAAGCAACCAAATACCTGAAGTTAATAATAAAAATGATGGTACTTGCTTGTTTAGTAAAGTTACTTTCAATTGCTTACCTGACTTCCATTACTATGCCAATCTTGTGATCCATTGACTTGTGTGGTCTTTCTCTTTTCAGGCCATTTAGCTCAATGTCCAGGATCTCCTAAAATATCACCTTTTCCAACCCTTCCTGATATGTCTCCAAAAAAAGTGTCAGCAACACATAACGTATATGTCTCTCCATTACGATCGTCCAAGGTACTAATTTATTCATTTAGATTTCTTCTTCGAACTGGATGATTTCCCAGTTTCCATTACTAGTTAGTGCATAACAATCATGTGACATTATTCTGGAAAAGGAAGAAGCATGCGTGTGAGGACTGTAGTGTTCAATTTGTTTTTTTTTCATAGATGGCTGTATTTTGTAATTTGCATACTGATACAATCTCTAGTAGATAAGAGAACAAAATCTTATATTTTCTTTTATGGAACACAAGTGTATTCATTAGCTATGTGTGTACAGATGGAGGCTCTAATATCACACAGCTCCAAAAGCTATTATGCATGTGTTGGGGAGAGCACTCATGCATATCAAAGCCCGTCAAAAGACCTAACCACCATCAATAACCGTTTGAATGGGTATGCTTTTCTCCACGCCTTAAACATTTGAATCTCATTTATATTATTGAAAGGTGGCAACCTTATTTATTCATGTTTGGTTCCACGTTTTAGCAACCGGAAGGTGAGAGGCCCCCTCAATTTTGATGATGTTGATGTCGGATTGGTGAGTGACTCTATGGTTGCAAACAGCCTCTATCTGCAGAATGGAAGCTGTGCATCATCATCAGGTGCACCATTGAAATCAGAGCAACCTGACTCCTAGGATCCAATGTTGTGTATATTCTTCCTTGTCTCCTCTCTCGAATCCATATATATTGTATTAGGTGCTTTATGAGAAGGGGGGTAATTGTTATGAGCGGTGAGATTGTAGAATGCCGCCACTGCCCCTTTGTACTTGTGTATGTTGTTAGGTATTATTGAATGCAGAATGTAGGTCTCATTAGGCAATCAATAATAGTTTCATGTCCTAGTTCAACTTGTTTTTATCATAGTTTGTAATTTTGTTTGTTTCCACGATAGCCGATTAGTCTATTTGGGGATAGGCCATCCATATCTGAAATCTTTAATGAGTTAGGCCTTTCATTAAGCTAACACATGTTACTTAGGTCATACTTTTAAAAAGGTTAGGTTAAACCTTAAAAAACAAAGGCAAGTTATAAGCAGTATTGGAAAAAATTGGCAAATGGGGCGGGCATGGGGAAAAGTTCAAGCACAATGTTTAAAAGCTCTAAAAACACAAATGACAATCGTGTATGTCTCGTTTGTAACAAAAAGAATATCATAATTGTGTCATTTCTTGTAATGTTTAAAATTGCCATATTCTACTCATTAAAAAAAACAATCCACACATGCACAAACACCATGTTCTCATATCCACGTCTAACGATAATGAGTAAGGTGAGTTATTATAAATTACTGTACATGTGTTTAATTTTTATGAATAAAAAATAAAAATAATAATCACGTCCATACACGTGTTTAACTTTTATGAATAAAAAATAAAAATAATAATCACGTCCATGTAGTGTATAGCCCATATGGTATAATCTAGTCATGGCTTGTAGTCTTTAAAATTAGTCATATTCTACTTATAAAAAAAGTTGAAATATTTTTTAGGTTTTTGATAAATGATTGGCTTTTGTTCAGGGTTCTTAGTTTAAAAAAAAATCAGATGTTTTTAATTTTCAATATATAAAAATTTTTGTTTTGAGTTCTTATTATTAACTAAAAGATGACATGTCACCTTGTAAATAGATATTTCCATGGTTGAATAGGGTGCGTGTTGTAAATTTTTGGTATTATGTTCAGTTTCTATTGAAAAAAATAAATAAATAACAGATCCTCCATTAATGTTCAGGAATTGGATCGGGTTTGATTAAATATGTTACTTGATCAAAAGTTTAAGAGTTGGGTTGGTTGGATTTGTTTTTTTTTTTCATATCTGGTCCATAATAATAAGATGATAATCATGATGAATTGGGTTAATCCGATTTGAATATTTAAAAATTATTTTTTATTTTTGTCCAATAAACAAACTGAATTGAACCTAAAATAAAGAAAAAATTATTGACCAAATTAGTACAATTTTTTATTCTCAGTAAGAAAAATTTATGAATCTGTCATTGTGCTAATAGGTATTTTATTTTCTTATAGGATGTTAATTTTTTTTAAAGAAGATGTTTTTATTGTTATCTTAAAATTCATAAGTATTAATCCCTTAGTCAAATTATAATTGTCGTTCTTGGTTTTTTTATACAGATCAAACAAAACTAATAAATAGAATATCAATTTTACTAAATTAACTTTTTAGTATTAATCTTTTCTTGTTAGAAATGATGCAACACAAGAGTAATTATTAAGGGTATAAATTGAAATGGATAATAAACATTGCATTGAAAAATTAAAATGACATTAATATTGTGACTTTTTTTTTTCCTTACTCGATAATTATAACGAGAATGAGGAGTATAAGTGAACATATAATAACTAATGAACGACTTGAGAGAGAATCTATATTTGTTTCGTCATTTTTAGGCATTGTTAAATGGTGATAGCATATTTAATTTCCAATAAAAAAAATTGTTATTCAGTTATTAAGGATTTCTTCTCAGTTGAAGAGGCTTTAGGCCTTAAGGCTCTAGCCAATCCAAAGCAAACAACAACAACTAGTTCATAAGGTGGCAAGAGAACAACTTGAAGAACGAAAGTGCCAATTTGAGAGTATTTTCGCATGTGCTTATGTCATAACCCATATTTTACTACTACATGACAAATAAAAAGTTAATTAATTTAATAATTTATCTAGGTCATTTATTGTGATGTAATAAAATTAACTTTTTAATAGTTGAAGCAATTTTTTATTGCAAACGTTTCTTAGATGCATAACTTCTCATTAAAAGGCATTCAAATGAATTATTAAAGACCATTTAATATGTTTGACTTTTGAAAAAATATATATAATATGTTTATATTACCTAATTAATAACTAACGTTTTTAAAAAATTTAACTGCTTATGTGTATGTGGTATAAGTACCGAGTGAGAGAGGTTGAGGGAATAGTATAGAAATATAGCAATATCAATTGACAAAATCACAAATCACAAACATAATGTGTAGATCAATTCATGCACCCCTCTTGCTTGTTCTTCTAGTGTGTTCGATGAATGGATCGAATTTTGCATATGATCCTTCTGAATCTTCCCTCAATTTTGAACCCAAATCAAATGTAGACATCAACGTACTCTTTATTTCCTTTTACAATGGTATGGCCCCTAACAATCGAAATGTGAACTTGTTCTACAACAACCAAAAAGATGGGGTTTATTTGTCACCAGGAAAAGGTTTCTCTAAATTGGACAATCTTAACGGACGTAAATCCGTAGTAATGTATTGGAATGGAAATTGTGCTTCTTTCTTTGCATATGATCCTAGCGCAGAAGGAAACCATCAAAAGATCTATTGGTTAATTAAAGAAGATGGCGTTTATCATAGTTGGGATAACAGCTCTTGGCAAAAAAGGAAAAGTTGGACATTTAATCGTTGTTGAAACCTCTACTTTCACAAGTAAAATAATATTTTCTATTTCTGTATTGTCAATAAATGGTAGTTATTTCTAGCTAGCTTTCTTATTGATCGGGGTGTAAAAGTTCAATATATGAATGATCATTGTATTAAATAAAACTTTTGTTAGAGCATAGACTTGCTAGAAAAATAAATAAAAAATGGAGTGTTGTTGCAAAAAGAATTGCAAGAAATAATTTTCTAATATAAAAGGATGTTTGGTGTTTTATATACCTTAAAGATATCTTCACTTTCAATCTGAACAATACCCCAACCAATGCTTAAAAGGTCTTTCATCATGCCCTTTCATTTATTTGAAGTCTTATTAAAGGATCATGAAAATGAAAAAGAGAATATAAGTTACTCATTGATATTATTGTAAAATAATTTTAGATAATTATTCAATTATAATTCATGATAAATTTGTTAAATTTTATAATAACTATTTTAAAGAATCATTGCACTGCCATTAAAATTAATAAAAAAGTGTTGAAGATAAAATGAAAAATACTTTATAAAAAACGTGTTGCAATGCAGTGTACGGACACAAATTGAACCTATAACGACTTCCTATGCATAACATAATTGTATTAAAAAAACTCACAAAATGATATATTGTTTACAAGATGAATACTTAAAGATGATATATATATATATATATATATATATATATATATATATATTATTGCATATAATATTAATTAGTTATATTTAAGTATTAATTACAAAAGTTAAAATATTTAAAAAAAATATGAATTCGACCGTAGCAACTAGCTATCATGCGACCCTTATATATTACAAGCTTAATTACTTTATTTCATTAGACACTTATCATAAGCTTTAGTTCACACTTTAGTTCTTATTGCAGGTTTCTTCCCTACCATGCTTTCAATTGATTGCTGTTTAGCTCTTATTTTTTTAATTAATTTTTAGCTCTGAATTGAACCATACTTTTTGTTTGTCTGGAACATTTTAAACAAATATGTTTTGCGTCACTGCTTTACGACTTTACCATTAAGATGGATGATATTAAATTAAAAAAAGGACATAGTATCAACATCAGAATTTTTATATGTACTGAAAAAAATTCAACAATTTTAGACATTATGCCAGAACTGGAAGAGTGGGACTAAAGAGTATGTCGATGTTGATGTGAAAATATTTTGATTCTTGTTGAGAAGGGTTGGAGTGAAGGATGGGTGAAAGAGAATCAACAAAATTTGAGCTATTGAATCACGCTACAATAAAAAGTAAGGGAATACATGAATTGAACTTCACATTTTGTATCTACTTGTATTCTCTCCCACTAAGCTGGATGTAAAGCAGATTTTAGAAGAGGTTCGTTTTCTTCAATATATTTAGGCTATAACCCTTATTCTTTTTAGTTATGCAAAGATTGGCCTCTTGAAAACTCAGCTTATCAAGTTGTAAAACAAGGAAAGTAGATGTATATAATCTAAGTGGTGGAGTATTTTTATTAAATATTTTGAGACCAAATTTTTTAAGGGTACCCGGGAATTGTTTATATAACTTACGTGCAGGTCTTTTTGTTGTTGTGCTGGGGAAGGCTGTAATGTCAACCTACATTGGCGAGTCTTTTTTAAGGGTGTCCAGGAGTTGTTTATATAAATTTCGCATGGGTCTTTTAATCATTTTGCCTAGGAAGGCCGTAATATCGACCTACACTCGCCTGTATTTTTTAAGGGTGCCCGGGAGTTGTTTATATAACTTTCACGCGGGTCTTTTATCCCGTTGTATGTCTTGGCGATAAGTTTTTTCTGAAATACCTCTTTATTGATTGTGTATTGATCTTGCAAAATTAGTGCAACCAAGAAACCAACACCCTTAGGCTTTGTTTGGGAGTTAGGAGGGGAGGGGAAGGAAAGAGATTCAAGGGGAAGGGAGAGGAAGGAAAGGGAGGAAAATAAAGGAAGTTTCTTTCTCCTTGTTTGGGAGTTAAAAATATATTAAGAGAGGGAAATAGAGAGTTAATAAGAAATTTTTACAATTTTTTCCTTATTTAAAAAATTAATACATTATATATTTTATACTGACTAGGGTAGGATAGTAATTTTATTAACACTGACTGGTATAATAATAATTTTAGTTACTTTTCCTTCTAAAACCCCCCAAATAGGGGGACAACAATTTTAAGGCTTTGGAGGATTTCGGAGGAGTTTTGAAAATCCTCAAATCATTTCCCTCAAAAATTAAAACTCTCAAACAAGGGAATGTCTCTACATAAACATTTCTCTTCCCTCCCTTCCCCTCTAAAATCTCTCTCCCAAACAAAGCCTTAAGGTCAATACAAGGTATCCTTGGACAAAAGTTTGTCTAACCATGAATCTAAGGTGAATCATGTAACTTCCTTCTATTTATACAGTGTCCTCGGACAAGGTCTTCCACGTGTGACGATGTCATTGCTCTTTTTTTTTTCACACAATTGTGTGGATTTAGTCTTGTCATCCTCATACATAATACATGGTATATATTTGTGTGTGTCTAACATGTAGACCACAATAAACACTAGTGTTCACATAGGAGAACACTAGGGAGAGAGGACAGAGAACTCTAGCTCAAAGTCAACATCAACATCTCCCCTAACTCTATCTAACCATGAACCTAAGGTGAACCATGTGATGCATAAAATAAGTATGCACAAAGGCAAGTATACCTTACGCAATAATAACAATGGACCTCATATCGTATCCAAGGGATCAGTTTCATTCTCCAATGACTAAAATTATTAAACTAAACAATTGGAAGAAATACTAAAAAAGTATAATTATATTTGTGATTTTTATTTTTAAAAGAAAGCAAGTAAAATAAGGTAAACGAGAAATTTGAGTGATATTAAAAGCAATCGGGGATTATGATTTGCCGGTACTAATTTTTCCCTAATCTTGTTCCTATGAATTTCCTACCCTAAAGCCTTTAATAAGGGTCAATAGATGTTTTAACCTTAAATCAATACTCCAATGATCATCAATATATTAATTTAAGATAAAGGATAAAATAAAGTCTTGGGATGACTTATTTAAAGATAAACTAATCTATTGAAAATTATCCAAATAGTTTGATCATGTCATGGTCAAAGTAATGGGATATGAACAACAATATAAATAAACTTGACACCATACTTTAACCAAAAATCTTATAACTCTAACTTATGGATCTTCATCTCAATTATATGTTATTAAATTTTTTTCATTTTTATTCGATGTGGAACTTTACCTTACACTTTACTCCAACAAACACCACTAAACGAGGTACCAAATTAATTCAGCAACGTGATTGCTGTCTCCTGGCTCTCAATCATTCATGACTCTGCTCTCTATCGCACGGTCATGCGCAACTGCCTTCGGTTTCTCTTTTTCTCTCACGAAAACGATAGTGTTTGTGCTATTGAATACAACTTGATTAAAAAACGTTGCTCTCGTTTGTTTTTGTTTTCCAGTATCACGGTCACATTCTTTGGTTAGTGACCTTTTTTTTGCTGAATCTTTGGTTAGTGACCTCTTGCCTCATATTCTTTGATTGTAATAATTTACATTTAGTTTTAGTTTTAATTCATTATTTAGAGTTGTTTATAATTTGTGTTATTATTTGTAAAATTATTTATGATAACAATTTTGCTTTCATAAACATAAATTGTTGGCATTATTTTAAAACAAAATGTTGTTATATACATATATATATATATATATATATATATATATATATATTCATGTGTGTATTTCATATTTATTTTTACTTGTAGGAGAATTATGGAGGATAATCAAGGTTAACAAATGGAAATTGATGAGTACAAGGATATTTTTCTTGGTCAAGTTGTGTATATAACATAAATGAGGCCTAGACTTGTACCAAAAACATGCCTTCAAACTCTTATCTCTCTTTAAAGTTATAAATGATATTAACAACTAATAAGAAATATTACGTACCAGAGGAAACGTACAAACTCTGCTAATGCGTATGTATTTTAACTTCAATTGCTCTCTGGTTTTTCTTTTGGTGGCTAGCTACCAATTTTAAGCTTTTTTAAGGTAAATCCATGATCCAATTTTGCCTAAACGTAACCCGTAGCCAGTACGGTAAACAAGGTCGAAGTTAGAATGTAATCACGAGTGACATGCAGCAAAAGGGCACAGGAAACTATAGCAATTCCCATTCAGAGCAAGGAAACAACGAGTCCTATTTCACGGATTATTTAGATAACTTAACCATGCCTTGGCATGTAAAAGCATCAATCCTAACTACCCACATACTCTCCCCAATGGTTCTCCAGTCAACAAGTCAACTTTACAGGTTGAAGCTCCCTCTCTCATCTTAGTCAAGACAAAGACTACTTTTGATGTTTAGCAGTCACATAATATAGCAATTTGAGGCTACTAATTTTCTCTACACTTCATCAAGAAGCAGAAACCTTACGACGCAGCCAGGAATACATGCTTCCACTAGAGACAACACCACTACTTATCATAACCCCCACTTCCTCTTTCTTTTTCATTCTTTTTTTCTCTTTTTTTTCAACTTTTTTTTTACATAAAACATATAAGAAAACTTAGGATTTTAATCATAGTAGATCAAAAGGTGCATTCAGTTAGAAGCCCATTCGAAGTAATGGCAGCGAGCACCTCTAGTCGCAGTCCAATTTCCACATCCAAAGAAGAGGCTCCCTTGCTTGGGACCCGGCTTCCTCACCATGCCCCTGCTGCTTTTCACCCTACAGAAGCAGAAAGGGTGATACTGAACAACGGGGGTAGTGATATCCTTTGCTTTGTAGGGGCAATGAGGGAAAATGATTGGCTGTTCTGGTGACTGTTTCCACATCAGTGGTCGATCAGCTGTCTGCCACATTATGGAATTGGTAATGGAAAATTTAAAACCCCGGTGCATGAGAAGCGCCAACAGGTGAGCAGTATTTTTGGCATCATCAAGGCCGCAATGTGCACGACCCTGCCAGGCCAAGCCGGCTATCTCAACAGCTTCCTTTAGATTGCACTTCACAGCACCAAATACCTCACGGAAAGGAATCCTTAAGTTGATCCAGCTAACAGAAGTTAAGAAGCAGATAAACAAAAGTCAGATGAAATGAAATCCTGGTAAACATACGTCATCATTTCTATGCTGCAGCATTTACCTGTTGAAGTAGGGAGGCTTCCGTATCTTCTTGAATCGGCACTCAGATTCAAGCATCACCCGACAATCCCAGTTGGACCATGTAACCACAGCAAAGTTGGAATTCTTTATTCCCTTCTTCTCAAGCCATTTGTCATGCCTTAGTAGAGCCTCACTCAATGTAACACCTCTGTCCACCTGAACCATACAGTAAGAATCCAATAAACAATAGGTGAGTGAGTGTAAAAGTTGAGGAGCAACAGACAGGATAGTAAAATATATATATATATATATATATATATATATGTATATATATAAACTTTATAAAGCATTGGAGTATTTATACCATTCAAGGTCAGTTTGGGACACAACTTATAAGTTTAAAAAGGTAATTTGAGGATATAAAAATCTATTGAGCCCATCCTAAATAGAGCTTCTTCATAACATGAATTTAATGCGTAAACCTCAAAATGGATTATTATAATCCTCCAATCAGACACACTGTTAGGAATCTGTTTGATTGAAATGAAGAGATTATAGCTAGGATGAAGGAGGAAAGAGAGAGAGGGGAAAAAAAGACAATATGGCTCTGGGTTCTTTATTATGAAAGAATGATACAACACTATACAAAGGAGCACTCTCCTTTCTCACAAGGAAAATGGCCATGTCAAACTAACAACACTTCACGTGCCCCCTATTACCCACTAATGGTCTATTTATAAGCTTTTCTCTCACTGCCCACTAACCCTTCTAAAAGTTTAAGTACATTTAATGAGCTTTTTCTACCTACTATAATAGACTCATAAGACCCTTGGCTCAGATTGCGGTTGACTTTCTTGCCCACACACACATGCACACAGTTGACACTGAAGATGAAGGGATTCAAAATTGCATGAGAAGCAATAACAGCACTATATTTCCATACTCACAAACAAAACCTATTGAATAAAAGGGAGGGGATCAACAGCGTCAACTAAAGATATTCTGCATTTCTCCATTTATGGACCCATTAAATATGGACTTCTGTCTAACATAATTCAGTTTTGTGCTGCATAGCATATATCAAGCCTACCATAGAGGAATTCAATTTGTTAATAATAAATGTTAAGTTTAATGATTAGTATTTGCTATAATTAACTCTTAGGTAATTGGCACTGGTTAGCTCTAATATAGGAAATGACTCCTCTTGTAGCTAATACAACAGCACATAGAATAACTGCTTTTAGAATTATATTAAGCACATGAATAATGAGTAATATTCATTGTCCCTAACTCTTTAGTAATTACTAATTAGAGATTATTAGCTCCAATTTAAATAATTATGCCAATTGAATTAATACTGTACATAATTTGATTAGTTATCTGCAAGAACTGATTAGAGACACAGTTTCACCTCAAAGATTCTAATTCTATATGTTATTAGGAGTCACCCACTGTGCAGTGTTGTTAAATAGTGGTCAGGGTGGTATCAGGGTGCTAAGGCATATAGTCGATTTTCAGCAAAATGCCATCTTTTGTCAATAGCATTGCTGGTCTGGTATTAAGCCTACCTATGATCGGTATTTTTGCATGTAAGATGGCAGTTAAGTATTTTCTTTAAATGAAAAAAGAAGAGTTCTGACTGTTCAGATACCATCTGATGTGGTTTGATAAAGCACCAGAAACCAAGACTAGTGCTTTTGTTCTCTATAAAACTGACACTGGAACTCCTCAACATTTGCAAAACTGAAAACCTCTATCATCTCCAGCACATGATCCATCTGATATTCGATGCTAACCTATGTTCCACTGAGTCTCTCTGCTCCTTCCTCACCATTTCCTTTTGCTGTTCTCTCTGTTCCTATCTGTGCTGAGTCTCTTTCTCTATTCCTCTCCTTTCTAAGATTCTTGGTTTTATTCCTCTCTGCATTTGGTGTATCTACCTATTCCTCTCTGCATTTGGTGTATGAGTGTATCTACCTATTTCTCAATCTGTTCATTGCTTCTCACTTTTGGTAAAGTTTACTTCCTAGAATATGTTCCTAGACTATGTTTTCATCTCCTACAGCATATTAATAATTTTTCTAAATTTTATATATTTATATTGTAGATTCTGAGTTTCTGACTTATGGCCATGACCTACCACCATCCAAAAATTCACCATTCTCCATTTATAAAATTGACACCATGTCTTGAGCCCTAACCAATGGCACTTCTTCCGCTACTCTCAGGTGTGCCAACCTCTAACTGCCACCACCTTCCAAGTAAGTGTGTGTGTGTGTGCTACTTTCCAAACACCTCCCACCCGCTGTTTCAGCCCTCTCTATTTTTCTAAAAATAACCACACACACAAAATAAACACACTGCACCAAGACCCTTCAGGTCCATTATTTTCATCTCCTACTCCATCAAATTCTCCAATTTTGCCTCCTTCATTGGAACTTCCCATAGCATAACACAAAGGTGTCACATCAGCTCTAAAGTCTAAACTCTAATCCTCTTATGCCTGTCAATTCAATTATCTGCTTCCTATTATGTCTTTGTGTCCCTTATGGTCTTTGTGTCAAAAGATTCGATAATTGAAAACGGATCCCCATATCTCTTGGCAAAACAGTTGTTGGTTGTTGTTGGTTCTCTACTATATACTGTCTAGTTAGGAAAAGTTGATCGCCTAAAATAATATCTAGGGGAGAAAGGATATACATAGATATTTGGGCACAATTCTAGAGATACCTATTCTCCTATGGCCCAAGATTGCTTTCCTTCACCTCCATTCCTGGCTGCTATTCAATATTCATTAATGGCCACTATATCAAGTTAGGTATTAAGGATGCCTTATTACATAGTAAGTTATACAAAGAGATATATATGCAACAACCACAAAGTTTTACAGTGCCAGGGCACATAACCCTAGTATGCCAACTACACTGCTCCCTCTGTATGCTTACCAGTAAAATTTAATTCTATCACCTAGCAATTTGGCATAACTCAACATGAGGCTGACCTTTCTATATTGTTCGACCATTCTTCGTCTAGCCATTGCATTTACTTAAACAGCATTTCTCTTAGAATTTGGGCTTTAGGACCTAACTCAATAAAACCGGCTTTTAAGGTGAGGATTGCCCAACCTTTATAAGGACTATATTGGACATATATCTAGTCGATGTAGGCTCTCAACTCACTAAGAGACAACGTCCTAGTGGCTCCACACTATGACGTTTCACTTACCTTTTCTGGTCAGAGCCTCCATATGTAGCCCTTTCTATCTTGCGTGCTACAGTTGACCGAATTAAGGCAGCTTTCCAACAATTTTTACCAACAAAAAAATTCATATCATGTTGCTAAATCTAATGGAGGTGCTGCCATCACTCAAGACGAAAGTATGCTTTTAGACATACTCGAGGGAACAAACATGCTGGAGTGTAGACCTACCGATATTCCAATGGATCCCATTGTCAAATTACTACCGGGTTAGGGGGAGCCACTCACATACCCTACTAGATATAGATGTCTTATCAGTAAACTCAACTGCTTTACCTAACATTAACTAAGGGGCATTACTTCTGCTTTGAGTGTGGTAAGCCAATTTTTGAATGCTCCTTGTGAAAATTGATGAGAAGCTGTGGTTTTCATTCTTAGATACATCAAGAGAGCCCTAGATAAAGGGTTGCTTTATGGAAACAAAAGAAATGTTCAAATTATTGGCTAATTTGATACTGGTTGAGCAGGTTTATCATCTACTAGAACATCAACTTCAAGGTATTGTGTTTTCATTGAAGGTTGCATAATCTCATTGAGATGTACTGAACAGAACATAATTGCTATAGCAAAGGTCGAGTAGCTTAGGCAGTAATAACCAACTTAAGGAATTGCTTCAGCAGCTCAAATTGGGAGAAGTTACGGGAATGAAACTGATTTGTGTACTCCAAGCTGCATCGGACATTGAGATTGACAGCCATTTTTTCAGGAAAAAAAAAGGTTCTTGCACCTGAGATCACTATTGGTTCTGTCAACCCAACAATAGCTTACATATTTACAATATCTCTTAGGCTTAGAGGGGCTCAGCTTGATTTTATTTGTAGAAAGGTTGTCACATATATGCTCCAACTTTGAGGTATAGTGTTAGAATTAAAAGTTAGATTTAAGCATATGTATCATGAGTAGTGTTAGTTTAGCAGTCATTGCTCTTGGGCAACTATTGCGGTTAGTTCTAATCTAGGAAATGATTCCTCATTTAATGCATTTTTTAATATTGAATCTTGTATAAATAGTTGCTTGTATGGGTTGATTAGATATTTAGATGTAATTTAACCTCAAACATTTTTCTAATTCAAACAAATCATCAATTAATTTCTACACCATGAAAATCTTTCTGTTCTACTACCACTCTCAAGCAGACATTACTGGTCAACAAGAAGAGTATGAGCTGGTGATATTGTGCCAAGGGAGTTACCATTTACAAACATTATAGAAATCAAGACATTTGATATGCACACAGTAATGTAATTGTTAGTTCAATAATAACGACTAAATGAAGAGTTAAAAATTACACAAAAAAAGTTCAAATAATGGTTTGTCCAGCTATTTTTGTTATCGTTTCATTCTCATAAGTGTAAGATTTGCCTTAACACACCTGAATTTGCTGGATGCCGGTCAGATCCTTGCAGAAATCACTCAGAAGCTGATTGCAGGTGGGCCTCACATATGTTTGAAAACATGCTTCCAGCTGGCCAGTGATGCTACTCACTATAACAGATGGAAACTCAATTATTTCTTGCGGGTGGGGATTTTTATCCTTGTCACAGGTAGCCTCAAAGTCTATCACCACAAAATACTGAAATTCCTGATACTGCTCACGTGGGTAACCCTGAGCAACCATATTAATTGGAACATACTGAAGTGGATTCTCAACAGGATAAGGATAGTAATGGCTCTCAAAAGCATTCATTTGGCATTGTTGCACCTTGTGAGAGTTAAAATGGCAGGGTGTCCAGGTGCTGTAATTTTGATGATAAGTAGGTTTGGTGTGAAATTCATTGGAAGGCTCAAGAAACTCACTGCCTAAGTCACAGTTAGGCTCAGCAACATCCCCAGCAGGATGAGTACCAGGCTCATTTTTAAGCTCTGTAAAGCCTTCCATAGAACTCCCATTACTCTGAAAATTGCAAGGAAATCCCTTGTCCTGGAGGCATTTTAAAGATGCCTCACAGTTTATTTGCATATTTTCTGCATAAAAAGAAAGAAACAAAGGATCACAATGGGCCCAAGCATGAATCTGGAAAATCTATAAAAAATCTTACATCTAGTTCAGAGACTAAAAATACTAACTGCACAAAGAGAACACTAAGATATTCAGCTTTCCCAAAACGAATAGATAATAGACATCTATGTATCCATTTTGTATGAGATGATAACTGACAAATCATTAAGTTTTCCAATACTTAGAATGCACAATCATAGATCAAAAGATCTCTCACGACAAAATAAGTCTTGCTCATACTCTGCTATCCACAGGTAAGGTAAATTAATGCACATTAACCAATACAGGGGACTGCCGACTAAGTACACTCAAATAAGTTACTATCCAAGCACAGGCATTGCCTTAATCAAACAAGATTTATAATTTTATTTAATGAACTAAGTTCCAAAATTCTACTCCCCATGCCGGTATCCCGCCGGTTTCACTCCGGTATACACCCCTTTAACACTAAAGTCTAAACTCTTCACATGTCAGCTCCACCGAATCCATCAAACTCAAACCCCACACACACACTCATACACGCCACCCACTTCCCATCCTCACTCCTATACACCAAACATCCCAAATCTCAACACCTCAGTCATGTAACCGCAAAATCCACCTCTCCATGTACTTTAACAAGCAAACTCAGACCCAAATACAAGTAAAAACCGCTCAATCCAAACCCATTTCTCACACACATTACTCCCAACCGCACCAAAGCACCGATCAAACCACAATTGCAACCACCACGAAGCAAACACACAATGACACAGTACTCTCCACAATCAAACACCACAACACACACTCCATAAAATCAAAAACCAAAAATTAAACCCAAAAAAAAAAAAAAATTGGCATCAATCAAAATAAAATAAAAAACGAATTGAATTAAAATTCCTCGCGAATAGGGACAAAGAACGAAAGACGAACCAGAATTTTCAAGGGCCATCATGATCGTGAATATAGTTGAGATCCACGAGCGAGTACATCCGATCCTCCTATTATAAAAAAAATCACCGCTGCATCGAAAACCAAAAAAAAGGATCAGAATCGAGAGCAGAATCACGGAGTTGTTTTGTTTTTGTTGGCAGAGAAATTAAGCGTGGGAAAACGGGCGAGAAAACGCGAGAAAATAGAAGACAGAGGCAGAAAAAAAATCAGAGGAACGTACAGAGAGAACCTGATTCGAGAGACAGAGAGGTTAGAGTGATATTACCTATCGGATTTTATATACACACGAAAAACTCTTATTTTCTCTTCTCTTTCGTAGGAGAGTGACTTGAGCATTCCAGGGAGAAGAGTGGGACCCACGCAGCTGTAAAAATATAAAATATTATTATAATTGAAACTAAAAAGAAATATTATATTGCATAGATTAGTTTAGATTAGATGATTAGAATATATAACGGATATTTGGACGTAGCTCGAATACAGTTCAATTTGTGAGAGAGAGGATTTTGAACCATGACTAAGTCTTGAACAACGATTAATCACACATCTTATTTAAAGGATCAATTTAAAAGCTTGTGAGGATAAGTTGAGATATTAATGATGAGTATGAGACCCTAATTATAGTAATTAAATAAAAGTCAATATTATTTATATTATGAAGAAAATATTAATCTTGTGTCAGTTGTGTGTGTTTAAAATTCTTGGTGAAAATTAATGTTACTTTTGATAGAAAATATTTCATATTAATAATAAAATTAAAAAGAAAATTTATAATTAAATCACAATATAAATGACATATACATTGCCAATAAATATATTATTTAATAAAAATTTATCAATAATTATAAATAATTTAAAATAAACAATACATATTATTCAATTACAAAATGACATGTGTTTAAAATTAGCTAACATTGTAAAACGTTTCGCATTGAGAATGCATCTACTATATTATTATCCATATGAAAAGAGTGGTATATGAAATTTCATTTTTAATCTTTTTAGTTGATTGACATTTGGCAACAAATCGGGACAAAATGATAATTGGACATTAAATTTTTTAATTGCACTTCCTTTCTAGTAAGTGCACTCCAATATTTCGAAATTAAAACTTGCTAATTGAACACCTTTTTTTATAAGTGTACTTTAATATTTCTAAATTAAAACTTGCTAATTGCACCCCTTTTTGATAAGTAAACTAATATTTTCTTTTAAATATTAAATACTCGTTATATCATTTCTTTCATCACTGTCACACATTATCTCTTTAACTCGTAGCATGTGGTATTACCAGTGTACGCAAGGTATCGTCCTAGTCAGTTACAAAAATATAAAATTCCAATATTATTTTAATTTTTCCTTTCAAAAAGACTTTAAACCACTGATGATATAATAATTTTTCTCTTATTTACTTAACAATTGTCCAGATAAGTGCAGTGATTTCCTTTCATTTTATGTTATGATTTTCACAATCTCCTACTTTTGATCCTTTATATTTCTCAATATTGTTAGTTTTCATCTCAATTGACTTAGTCTAATTATTGATAGGTTTGCACAAGCGTAACAAGAGATGGAGTCCTAAGTTGATTCATTGTTTAAGGCCTGATTCAACATAGGTGTGTTATCACAAGAAGAAGAAATTATTATTGAACTCCACTTCTTTCTTTTTCTTACTAATTTACTTGACAATTGTCTAAAGTGCACTGAATTCTAAAATGTTCTTCTTGTTCTCTGTCTTCTCACCATTTTTCTCTCTTCTCTTACCATTTCATTCACTCAATTTATTTTCTATCTCTTCTAAAAATAAACCAGTGAAATATCTTTTTATTTCTTCGTTAAATATTTAACATCGTAACTCTTGCTAAAAATGTCTTTACCAACCACTGTGACTACAACTTCTTTATAATTTTTTCATGATTTATAGTGATCTGTAGCAACAATGGTTAACAATTTTCTTGGTTTCTATTTTCTTGGTTGATTTTGTTTTGACCTAATTATTTTCTTTGGCTTTTTCTCCTTCATCAAAATTTCTCTAATATTGTGAATATAGATTAAAATTGTTTAAAAGGTTTATTTGATATGGTCTATCAATTAACGTATTTTATAAAAAATATACTAAACGGACCTTTATAAGAATAAATGATAATTAGAGAATTTTTTAAAATATTTATTTGATTTTGTTCTAGACTAATTTATTAGTTGCACATTATGTGTTTAATCAAATGTCAAAAATAACATTTTTGGGTATGTTTCTTTATTTCTCATTTTACTTTTGAATTTATGACACTTTTGAGACGGCTTTTCATATGGAAACTGTGGATTCCGTCGATTTGGCATTATCTTAAAGGATAGGATTTTTTTTGCATACAATCTTTGGTTGTTGTTGTTTATCTTTTGTTAATATTACTCCTATTTATATCAATAGTTATTTTGTTTAAAAAAAGTTAGTAAAGGGAAACTGATATTTATTGTAAAAATTTAGGTTAATAGGTATAAGATCAATGGAATGTTTAATTTTGAAACTTGATGCATGACCTTTATACAAGTGAGCATTGACACAAACAAAAGTGAAGAAAATATGTATAACAAAATAGAGAGAAATGAATATATTAGCTAAACAAGTAGAAATTAAAATATTTTGTCTAGCAACAAATGATGTCATTTTGAAATCTTACTTTTTTTTATCAAAGTTATGCTACCAACAAATTCAATAACCTACGCAAGTTGTATATATATCAAATTCATTTTCAATTAATTATGGCGTACATAGCAAGTTTATTGATTTCATTGTACACAAATTCTCTTATATTATGAGTGTCACATAATTTTTCTTGCTTTTGGGATCACTTCATCTATATAGTATCTACTTTATTAACAAAAATAATATCGTTTATCATGTCTCTGAATTTAGCTTTCACAAGCTTATTTTATTTTTTATATTTCACTATCATTCGTCAGGATCATGAGGAATAGAACGGTCATGGGAACAAAAGTATTAATGAATAATAAAATTTAATGAAAAAAAACGTACCATAGTATCAATCATGATGACATATAGTATATGATTATAGGTGTCATGAGAGAAATTGAAACGAGCAACGTTCATGCCTGCCCAAATAAGCTTCACAGTCATTTCTACATTTACCTATCACAAATTCCTCTACTTAGGTTGCTCAATTTTATGTTATGATCATACTAAACTACTTATAAAAATAACTTTATATTATCATTCCAATATATATTTTCTTATCAACAACTTTCTTTGTTTTTGTAATTCATCATTCTAACAACATGTCCAACCATCACAACACATTCTATAAATCTCTACCATCATTTAATTATCTACAATTCCAAAATAATAATTACTTATACAATTTAACATATTTATATTATAAATTTGTAACAATATAATTAACATATAATATAAAACATTAGAGTAATTTTTTAAATTTTCTTTTATTAACATTTTCAATCATTATTCACATAAATCTACATTATTTAGTAGACTTTATTATTAAACTCAAACAACACACACTCTCCACCACCTGTGCATACACACGGGTACCATGCTAGTGTGTCAATTAAATTAGTAACTACTCTTTTAATATGTGTAATGCATTTTATACATAATTTATTTATGTAAGTAAAAATTTATAATAAATAAATATCGAATATATAATTAAATTTCATAATGAATATTTTATAAATTATATTTTATATTTATCATAAATAATAACCTTGGCCTTAGGCCTCTTTGACACAACAACAACAAAATTATATTGTGATGCAAGATTATTTTTAATTATTCATATCTTTTAAGGTGAATATTAAAACTAAATCTAAGAATAAAAAATGATGAAATAAGGGATTAAATTATAATTTTTGGTTTTCTTATAATTTTTAATTTGTAATGTTTTACCCTCTATTTTTTATGATTTTTGTCTCACTATTTTAAAAATCAATAATTTTGGTATAATTCTTAATTTTGTACATTCTTTTTATTTTGATTCAATTGAATCCAAAATGGTTAAAAAATAAATACAAAATAAGGATAGATATATGGATCTTTTCGACCCATAAAACCCTTATTTTAGACATGTTAGATAAGTTCGATTTGTGAAATAAATAATTTTTTTTCAATATCTATATTGTACTATAAAGATATGTGAATAAATTTACTAATCCATTAACCTAAACAATAATTTTAAAATACTATTATTATAAAATTAATATTTTCTTAAAAGTGAAAAATATATAAAATTAAATGAAAAAATTGGTTTCAATTTTGTAAGCTGAAGTTCATCATACTGAATATATCAACATTTTAAATATAATAAATTAATAATAATAACTTAAATTAAAAATTAAAATCTTAATATAACAAATTAATAATATTTCACAATAGACGTAGGTGAGTTAAATGGATAATCCATATAAAGTCCCTTAGGTCCATCAATAACAAGTCCTTCTACTAATAAAAACTAGATTTAATTATACAAATTTTTAAAAAAGATGTCTATTATTCATCCTTTCCACAAACTACATCCATATATCCCCCGTACTGCAAATTTGAAAACTCAAACCACAATGTGAATTTTTTAAAATAGGAAACCAAAATCATGTGAAAAAAATATGAAAATCAAAATCAGGGGTTCCTTAATCGAAAATTGGGCATTGGGATGGAATGTCATCAACGCTCGAAGATAGAGGGGTGGATCGCAGCAAATTTAGAGCGTTAACCACAGCATAAGCCGAGACAGTGGATGCTACATCCATGTTTGGTCGATTTATTCAACGATGATGAGTGACTCAGCGATTGGTTTCTGGTGTGAACAAGAATCGGAACCTTTTTGTGAACCGGGTTCAGTTCCAGAAGGATATTGCTTTTGTTGAAGGTATCTTCTTCTACATACTCGAATTCAACACCCTTCAGCTTCATAGTCCATTCAACTCTGACCAACTGGACTCAACAAAAAACTCAATAGCTTCACATCGTTCCTGGCTTCCCATCATCTCTATGTTTCCTGTTATTTCGTTACATTTTTATTTTCTTCTATTTTATTCTTAGGGTTGAAGACGGATGGGAAGCCAGAAGGATATGAAGCTATCCTTTAAAAAAAAACTATATATATATATATATATATATATATATATATTCTTAGGGTTGAAGAATGAAAGTTTTTATTTTTTTATATAAAAAATTATGTTTATTATAAAAATATATATATTTTGGTTAGTATTTTTTTAAGAGAAGGAGGTTTAACATAATTTAATGGATTTAATTTTGTGAAAATTTTAAATCAAATGAGAATTTAAATCAAACGTAAGAATGATAAATCTGAGACTTATAACCATTAATAGGTGATAAAGATTTATAATCACCGGATCATATACGGGAGTTATATGTGACTTTTAAAAAATTCACATAATTTTTTCCACCGATAAAAAAAAAAGTCACGTAATTGGATGGTTTTATGATTGTTCATAATAAAAGTTAATGTTATATGTTTAATTTTTTCATTATCCTAAAATAATTAAACCCTTTACTCTACTAGAAATGAGAAGAATAAATTTGGATTATACAATCTTTTTGTATATACAGATAATAAGTAGTTTTTAATTTTTTTTTCTTGAATTAACAATTAAAATGAAGAATCCAAATCAATTAGTTATAGTTATTCCATTTCCCATACTTTACATTCCTAGTACATAGTGGCTAATTTTTTCATCATCAACTCATTATATGATATTAGTTGTGTTTGAAGTTTGAAATTGAGTGAATATTTTCCTTTAATACTTATTTAATAAAAACTTAACGCATGAACATATTTTGATTTATTAAATTTATTGAAATAATTTAAATGAAAAGATTATAAGAAAGACAATTTATTTTTGAAAATTTAACCAAACAAACTTCTCAACAAGAAAACATCTAAATAAAATCTACCAAATTATTCCACAAATTTGAACTTAAGACATCAACTCCACAATCTCGCTACTAATGTCTGCCAAAAAATATTATCTTAGTTTTCAATTTAATGGAAACCCCACCACCTCTTGATCCATAAAATTATTCCACAAGCTTGAACTCGTGGGCTTCTCATAAGTTCGTCCACATAAAATTCTTTTTGGATTTTCATTTTGTCTGATAACACATCTTTATTCTGAGCTATTAACAAGATTTTACAACCTTTGTGATCATTCCCATCAAAGGGTATTCCAATCTTGGCAAAGTTGATTTCACCTTGAAGATCATCAAGGATGATAAGGATCTTTTCCTCCATTTTTATTCTCTCACACAAACGGGTAGCTCTTTCCTCTAGAGTTTTCTCATGGAGTTGTAGACCCAATGCGTTCCCAAGTTCTCCTTGAATTCTCTTCAAATCTGGCTTTTTCATCATGCTTGTCTTCACAATCACATTAAACAACCCGTCCCTCTCAACTCTCCTGCTGACTTTCTCCACCGCATTTTCCCTGTTCGCATTACTTGATCCATAAATCCCAACTATGACAATATTTGGTTGTGTCAGAGCCTTCATTATTTCTTCCAAAATTATGCTTGTGGATTCAGGGGGCATAATACTCCTGCGCCGGCCTGAATTTACCGCTAGTAGTAAAATAAATAAAAAATAACTTATCACGTATCAATTATCGTAAAAATCATAATTATACTAATTAAAAAGTTACAAAATTATAGCGCTATAATGAAAGGAAGAGATTCAGTTTTTAAAATTCAAATAAATAATTATACCATAAGATATATCTAAATATCATTATTAAAACTTTAAAAGTGTAATTCTGCTTCAAATTTTGTTAAAACAAAATTTAATTTTTAATTTATGAGATAACAAAATAGTATTCCTATTATTATTAAAAAATTATATATGTATATTTTTTTAAGGTGATATTATGAATAATATTTGTATGGGAATTGGGGAAAGGGGAGGTAAGTCCACCCTAACATTCATATTCCGTTCCTGAAATAGAATATTTTTTTCACTCCCCAAGTTTATTAGAAAAATTGTAAACATTTATTCTATAAGAAGAATTGAGGTTGTAGAAAGAGAGATGAAAGAAAAGAAGAACAATAAATTATGTAATAAAAGAAAAAATAGATGAAAATGAAATAAAAGAAAATAAAGTATAGGTTTGTAGGTACCCTTACCTAAACCTTGATTCTTAAACACCACCCCCGTCTCCATTAGCATTGTCGAGTCCCCCTGTTCCTTGCGTGGCTCCTCCTTTGCAACACAAATTAGACATTAGACAAGTGTGCATCAAAGGAAATGAATAAAAATGAAAACAGAGAAAAAGAAGTAGGAGAGATCCAAATCCATGAGTTAGTTAGTTACCGGTGGGTTCATTATGAATATTTGAAGAAAAAGATGGACGAGATGAAATTGTGTTTGCTTGCTTCTCTCCCTTCCTTGTTCCTTTTACGTTTTTATAATGGGAAATCTACGTCTAAGTCTGTTCAATGCAACGCGTCGCTGAAACTTCCAAACCAACCTTCGTTGACTGTTGCAGGACAACAAATCAATCGTTAACTTGTAAATTAAGCTTCCCCGCAAGGATAATGTCACAATACATTACTTAAAATATAACGTTCAAACTAAAATATATAGTCATTAATCATTAAGTTAATTTTTTTTAAAACAAATATTTTTTTAAAAAAATATTCAATCAAAATTTTTAAATAATAAATATAAGTTTTATAATATTCAATCAAGATTATTAAGATTTTTTAAGAAATTTAATAAAGTTCATTACTGTTTAATTAAAATTTTTTTACCACTTTAAAAAAGTATTTTAATATTAAAAATATATAAATTTTGATGGATTATTTCTTATAATGAATTTTAATAAATTTCATAATATTTTTTTATAAAAAAAATATATTAAACAATCTCATCCAAATTAAGGGAAGATTCAGAAATATCATATGTAAAATTCGACCCAAACACACTATAAAAACAAGCAAGAGAGCTGCATAAATTGATCTACACATTATGTTTGTGTTTTTGACTTTGTGAATTGATATTGCTATATTTCTATACTATTCCTTCAACCCCTCTCACTCCATACTTATACACGTCCACATAAGCAGTTAAAATTTTACTATATGAAAAATATTAGTTATTAATTAGGTGATATAAATATATTATATTTATTTTTCAAAAGTCAAACATATTAAATGGTTTTTAATAATTCATTTGAATATCTTTTAATGAGAAGTTATGCATCTATAAGAAACGTATACAATAAAAAATTGTTTTCAATTATTAAAAAGTTAAAATTTATTATATCACAATAAATGATCCAGATAAAATATTATTTTCATTAACTTTTTATTTGTAATGTAATAGTAAAATGAGTCATTACACAAGCACATGCGAAAATACTCTTGAATGGGCATTCTCTCAAGTTGTTCTCTTGCCACATTATGAACTAGTTGTTGTTGTTATTTGCTTTGGGTTGGCTAGAGCCTTAAGTCCTAAAGCCTCTTCAACTGAGAAGAAATCCTTTGTAAGTAACTGAAAAACAATTTTTTATTGGAAATTAAATATGCTATCACCGTTTAACGATGCCTAAAAATTAGGGGTGTTCGCGGTCTAGATTGGATCGGTTTTGAAGCAAAAAATCATCCGATCTAATTAATCCGATTTGGTCATTTGATCATCCATTCAGTTTGAAAATTTTTTCAAATCCGATCCAATCCAATCCAATTTTTTTCGGTTTGGATTGGATCGATTTTTGGTTTTTTAAAAAGTCTAAAAATAAAACTTATGAGACTTATTTTTATCAAAATTAGGAGTATCTAAGATAAACAAACACATTTATTAGACAAAAACAAACATCATTTTCTAACTTTCATTAGACAAACACGTTTATTGGACAAAATAAGGAGCAATGTATTGGATTTTTAGTTTTTGGGCTATGATAGGGAATAGGCCCAAGTAGATAAATGGTAAGATATGATTTACAATTGGATCGGTTTGGATTGGATCGATTTTCATCGGCTAATCCGAAAATCGATCCAATCCGGTAAAATTTTTTGTTTTTTTTTTTTTTGTTTTCAATTTTTCAGTTTTCAGTTATTTCGGTTTTTCGGTTCGGTCACCGCGGTTTGTATCGGTTTGGATCGGTTGATGAATACCCTACTAAAAATGATAAAACAAAAATAGATTCTCTCTAAGTCAAGACCACTTAAACGTACAATAGGGACAAATTTTGCCGACCAGAAAAAATTTCCGAAATTGAACATAACGTCTATTTTTTAAAATTTAATATTAATATTACCTTATGTGTTAATGGTAACAGTGACTCAAAATTCAAGCCAAGTTTAGGGGTGTAAATTGAACATAACATTTTTTTTTCTTCTAAAAAAAGCATATGATTTCTTTATATATGCAGACTAGCATATGATTTAAACATATCTATCCACTCCGAATTAACTTGATTGATTACTTATTTTCATATATTGTTTTACGTAAAAATGTATAGCAAAAAGATGCTCGTCAGGTGGCATCTGATGAGAAATTAAACACCCAGTTAGCTTATAAGATAAAGTGTATTAAGAATTATTGATAGAAAAACTAATAATCAATATTATAATTCATTTTCAAAATCGTTATGCATATTTAACTTTACTATAATCTGTCACTGTTATTTTTAATCAATAATTTTAAATGCAATTTATTTTGGTAGTAACAAAATATAAACCTAAACCTCATATAAACCAATGATCATATTCATATTACCTTTTGTACTCAAGTCAATAAAATGATAAGATAAGAAAAAAATAAAGACAGTGATAAGTATGCAGTATAAATAAACGATGCAGAGAAAGATAAAAAAAACATTTATAATAGTATTTTTTATGTAACGAGTTGAATTAAATATATGTTTGTACGACTTTTAATGTAATGATGAAAAAAAATAAATTTATCATACATAATATTTTTTTTATTGGATGAGAATATAAAATAATTATGTATAAGCTATTTTCTTATATTCCTTTTAGACTTTCAATAATGCACAGTATTTTATTTTACTGATAAGATAATACAACTAAATAAATCCTTTTATCTGTTTATGATTAAATGATGTCTAACATCTTTTTAAAAATAGTATTTAAAAAATATTTTTATTATAAAAAAACATTTGGTACATGAAAAAAAATATTGAACTTTTTGTACATTTTCTTTTGAGGATAAGTGAATATTTTTAGTACAGGAAAAAAGTGAGTTTATTAAAAGTTCTTTAATATAATATTCATATTTCATTATAAAGTGAGAAAGAAACATTAAGGACATCCATTATTAATTCAGAAATTACATTAGATATATCTTGTTAACTAGATCAAGGAGTAGTGCTACCTACAACCCTCAAATTGTCATGTTGTAGTAACATATAAGTAATGATACAAGCACATACGAAAATACTCTCAAATTGCATGTCCCTTCTCTCAAGTTGTTCTTTTGCCACCTTATCAACTAGTTGTTGTTGTTTACTTTTGGATTGGCTAGAGCCTTAAGGCCTAAAGCCTCTTCAACTTAGAAGAAACAATTTATAACTAAACAACAAGTTTTTTTTATTATTGGAAATTAATTATGCTATCACCGTTTAACAATGCCTAGAAACACTACTACATAGAAGGCTTTCCACGACGGTTATTTAGGCCATACGACGACGGTTGTTGAACCGTCGTTGTTGCGCGTGTCGTTGAAAATTGGGTCTTTCAACGACGGTTCAAAAAACCATCATCGTATGGCTGCAAACCACGACGGTTATTAAGTAAAAACCGTCATGGTATGCTATCATACGATGACGGTTTTTACATAATAACTGTCCTCGTATGTATTTAATTTTAAATTTCATTTTTTAAAAATTAAAGACTAAAGAAGACGGTTATATTGCAAAACCGTCATCGTATACTACCATACAATGACGGTTTTTGTTAATAATCGTCCTTGTATCTATTAATGGCAATTTTAATTTTTTAAAAATTAAAGACTAAAGAAGACGGTTATTAAGTAAAAACCGTCATGGTATGCTATCATACCATGACGGTTTTTACTTAATAACCGTCCTCGTATGTATTTAATTTTAAATTTCATTTTTTAAAAATTAAAGACTAAAGAAGACGGTTATATTGCAAAACCGTCATCGTATACTACCATACAATGACGGTTTTTATTAATAACCGTCCTTGTATCATTTTAATGGCAATTTTAATTTTTTATAAATTAAAGACTAAAGAAGACGGTTATACTTGAAAACCGTCATGGTATGCTATCATATGATGACGGTTTTTAGTTAATAACCGTCCTCGTATGTATTTAATTTTAATTTTAAAATTTTTTAAAGTAAATCCATACAAAGACGGTTTGTAATAATAAACCGTCATCGTATGACCACCTACGAGGACGGTTTTCATTAAAAACCGTCTTCGTATGTCCGTATAAATTTTTTTTTTTATTTTCGAACAAGATTTTTTTTAATAATAATTTTTTCAATTTATTTTACACCTATAAGTGCATAACATACATCTATAATTTTAAATTAATGCATATAAAATGTTAAATGCTTTTAAACAATAAATCACATTTTAACATTTTCCTTACATTTTCCAGCAAGAAACAAAATGACACAAAACAATATAGAGGAAAGTTTAAGTCGTTGGGGCAAAATACTACAATGTTCGTAACCACCCACCCATATGATTTCTATAAATCTCCAACTTGTAAACCACTCCGCTATGAAAGAAGCGGTCCAACAACCAGATGCAACTATGAATAATTTGATGATGTATATTGTGGTCTAATTGTATGAACAGCTTCAACCTCCCCATTGCTATCTGAGAGGAAAAAATGATACAAATCATTTAGTGAACAAACTTTGACACCCTACCAACAGTTTCCGTGCCACAGTTAGTGCAACAAAAACGGAATAAATCAAATAAACCTAATGATACATTTCACATGTTCACCATAAAATTCTGTGTATAATATGGCAGCAGTGTGGCAAGATATTTATTGAAAGATTCAATTCTTAAGCAATTATAACACAACCAGAAACTTCATTTTCCTGACACAACTCCTACAATGCTTCACTATCAAAACATGCAAATTACATATATGCTTCATCAATCTCGTAAGTATCTTTTCAATGGTTTCAATTTTATCCGTCAAATTACAACATTGGAAACTGTTTCAACAACCTCACCATGTTCATTGTGCTTCCAATTTTCAAGTGGCAACATGAAAGGCTAAAAATACCATTCGAATCGTGACATCATTAATATTGTCATCATTGTAAGCCATGAAATCAGACTAAAAACAATGTTTTGCATCCAAAAATGTTAAACACATTTATTCCATTTTATTGAGTTATGCTTCGAGTAACCAACATTTTCTACCCCTAAATCAACACAAAAATGCTCGTAAACATGTCATTGACAAGCCTACTGAAACAACATTCAATAATGGCCGAAGTAAGAACTTCAGAATCAACAAGGCACACACTTTTTGAGAAGGAAAGGGGAGAAAAATTACTTGCAATCTCAGATTGTAATACAGGAAGGGTAAGACAACCTGTTTTATCCAAGTCCACCAATAATATAAGCTGCAATAAAAATTTCAAGGGATGTCAAATTTGTTTCATAAATAATAAGCAGCAATTTGACTCATTTTCACTAAATGGATGGCAGACAACAATTGTGGTGAAAGTTCAATCTTTTAAGACATCAATGTAGTTGTATATTAAGCAGGAGAAAATATACTAGCAGTATATCTTACTATCTCAAAGCTGCTATTTTATTTATATTTATTTTGTTATAACAAGAGCATACTTTAAAAACCTTAGTTTTAAATACAATGGTACTCAAATTAAAGTAAAAAGCAGAAAACCATTCATCTTTTACACAGAAAATAAAAATAATCTTTCTACATGATGGCCATTTTCTTTCTAAATGCATGCAGTACATAGTGTGTGGTTAGGGCCATGTTATGTTATCCTAAGAAAATTATCGCTTCATTAAACTATGATAACACACATTTTAAAATTAAGCAATCATTTCCAAAATGAAATCAGTTTTCCAAAATCTATACACACAATCTTAGGATAAGCCGTAAGCCCTCAATAAAAAAATAAAATTAAGAGCATAAATATCAAAATAAAAACAAATATAAGTTACAATTAGTTGCTTCATATGCTTCTTTCACAGACACTGCATTGTTAGCATCGCCAAAGAGGTCTTGTTTGAATTGACAGTATCAAATAACTAAAAATAACCTTAAATTGTATTCTCAACTAATATCAATTTTCGTCTTGGTAAAACAATGTGACTATGTATTCAATAACACAGTTTATATTTACGCCATCCACATAAACCAACCATATATATAGCAGACCTGTACTTGAAACTCCATACATGAAGACCATCTATATCATTCATACTGATTACAATTCCTTCTTTGGATTGAAGAGCTGTAAGGAAAGCCTATGCTGCTTTGTGCAACTTTATAATTTGTCGCGCAATTCATTATTGTCGCTAGGCTCATAAAGGAATAGAAATCAAGTAGATACAAAAATACTGTAAAGAGTTATTGACATACGTAGGCCTAACCTTTGGCAATATCATTCTCCTAACGGAGCTAACATCACTGTGCTTTAACTCGTTCTGGAAAATGAATCTCAACCTTCTTTGATCGATTTCCTAAAAGCAAAGTACATGAAATTAGGCAGTTTCTGTTATCAATCTCATACAAAAACAACATTGAACTAAGGCGTATTCACCTAAAGGTGGAGCAAATTATAAATAATTATGACAACATGCTAATTTTGTGTATCTAAGACATCAATGCTGCCATGTCCAGCAAAAGGACATCAAGTCAATATACTAATGGTCACCATGTCCAGCAAGAGGATAGCAAAAGTCACCATGTCCACCTCTGGCCCAAAAGGTTATAATTACAGGATCTAACATAGGGTAAGTAATATAACATGTCAACACAGATTAAGACAAATTTACTGCAAGAGCCAAACAAAGTTTAAAAGTTTATTTGCATTTTCAAATATAAGGACCTTACCCCAGCAGTTGCATATGCGCCTAGACCCAAGTGTGCACGAAACTCAACATATATGTTTGGCTGCAGATTTACAAGTTGTATACTGCAGCAAAATAAATTAAACAAATAAATCAATATTAAGGACACAATAATGGAAGCCATACAACTGGAGTTTCTTCAATTAATGTTTGGTGTCTTCTCTGCACACTGCAATGTTGGTAATACAAATGCAGAACATTCCCATGCTTATCCCCGAATATCTACGATGATAACTACAAAATAAAGGGATAACAAACTTCAATGAATGAAACATGACATTTTTTATCATGGCTGTTATGTTAATTAGATTGTTCCAGTAAAATTGGTAGATAAGTGAACACATAATACCTGCGCTAAAGATTATGCTTCACAGGTAACTTGTAATTTTTCAGAAGTTTAGTAAGCAGCCAATGAAGATTTAAGCAAAAATATGGCAGTACGGTAACAAAATCAGCATAAATACCTGCACTACTATATGTGTGTTGGCCGTGTAATATTCAAGAAGACCAACAATATTATGGTTCAGCAAACTCCCAAGTACACACATGGACAATTTGTAAATGACAATATTAATTAACTAGGAAACCAAAAGTCAGTTGTTTAACATGTGCATCAGTTATAAAATCAAAGTCATAAATAAACACTAACACCCATTATGGGCTACACACCAACAATAGGCGTGTGTCTAACGATGTTCATAATGTAACACAAGTTCTACAATTTTGACAATAACCAACTAAACATTTAAGGCTGAGTTATATGTAACATGCGGCCAAATTCAGAATCTTCCATCCCAAACCGGTGATGATCCTGCTTCTTCTTCCCTACTCTCATTATCACATCCTTTTTATATGCATACATAACTTGACCTAACTTTAAATTTTTTTTCCAAATGCTATAAAGTCCAAATGAGACATATCATATATGCTGTCATAGGTTTTTGGGGTCTAGGAAGTCATTTATGAACCCAGAATTCATAAATACAGCATGTATAAATAAAAGGGTCGCATCACACAATTCGAATTTCACATATTCACACCCAAAAGTTCAACATAAAAGAAGATTAACTTCTCAAAAACAAAAAAAAAAAAAACATAGGTTCAAAGTTATCAAGTATCCTCCCTTACCTATTGGTTAACACAAATAAGCAAAGACATGAGTACGAGGTGAGTTGAAGCTGAGAGCACCTCCTATAGCATACATAAAGAGAACAAAAATTTTCAACAAATGAGTGTCCTAACATCAACAGAAGAACAAATGAAGAACCACGAAAAAGGCTTAGTTTCTCACCTAGGATTGGCCTTCTAGCTCCCTCTTCACCAAAACCAAGAAGCAAGGAGCAAAGCAGAGAAAGAAGTTCCCTCTCTTTCTCTCCAACTTCTGTCGCACAAAGAGGAGGGGATGAACAGTGGGTTTTATGTACCAAAAGAAAACCCTGAAAGCACTAGAAAATGATATGAACCAATACGGGGTTCATTGTTTTTACGGATCGTCCTTGAAAAGGCTTCTTGTTAAAACATAAGAAAAAGGTACACGCCAAATGTTTGACGAAGAAAAAAAAAAGATAAAGACAATATGAAGAAAAGTGCAGAGCAAAATTAATGAATTTAACATGAACAATATGCTAAAAAAAATAGAATAAAAATAAAA
>PYAF01004598.1:567301-580225 GCA_007407185.1 Glycine tomentella
ACAACCGACTGTAGTTTTGTCAGGAGGCAAGGGAACTAGCTCCCAGGTACCACTTGCCTCTAAAGCACCCATTTCATCCAACATCGCCTGTTGCCAACGGGGATCACTCATGGCTTCACCTGTAGACTTAGGGATAGACACAGAATCCAAAGAGGTAATAAAAGAAAAATAGGAAGGAGACAAACGATCATAATGAAGAGCACAAGCATATAAAGGATTAGGATTGCGGGAGGACCGAATACCTTTGCGAAGGGCAAGAGGAAGTTCAGACTCAGGCGGCGGTGGTGGATGAGCGTTTGGAGTAGGAGATGATGCTGAGGGACTAGTAGGTGGAAGCACCGGTGGTCTGCGCTGATAAGTTACAAGCGGGGGCGGGGCAAGGATGAGTACTGGAGCTGGAACAATAGGCGGAACATGCAGATCCAGAGGAGTAGTGGGAGTAGAGAAGAAAGGGGTAGACTCAAAGAAAGTGACATCAGCAGAAACAAGGTACCGTTGAAGTTGAGGACAGAAACAATGGTATCTTTTCTGAAGACAAGAGTAACCTAGAAAAATACATTTAAGAGACTTGGCAGAGAGTTTGTCTTTACCTGGAGTAAGGTTATGGACAACACAAGTGCAACCAAACACACGGAGAGGAACAACATAAATGTTCTCTTGAGGATATAGAAGGGAGTACGGAGTCCGATTATTGAGGACGGACGAGGGCATGCGGTTGATGAGATAACAGGCAGTAAGAAGCGCATCACCCCAAAAGCGGAGAGGGACATTATAGTGAAGTAGGAGGGTGCGAGCTGTTTCAACTAGGTGACGATTTTTTCGTTCAGCCACACCATTCTGTTGTGGTGTGTGAGCACATCTTGTATGATGAATAATTCCATGTGAGGCAAGAAATGACTGAAAGTGGGAGGATAAATATTCCCTAGCATTATCAGTGCGTAAGGTTTTAATAGGCGTCCCAAAATGATTATTAATTTCATTAAAAAAGGCTTGAAAAACAGAGAAAATATCAGAGCGATTTTTAATTAAGAACACCCAAGTGCAACGGGAAAAATCATCAATAAATGTCACAAAATAGTAAAAGCCTAAAGATGAACAGACTCGACTAGGACCCCAAATGTCAGAGTGAACTAAAGTAAAGGGTGACGCAACACTTTTATTGACTCGTGGACTGTAAGAAGAACGCACATGCTTTCCTAATTGACACGACTCACACTGGAAGGATGTAAGTGTAGAAAGACTAGGTACTAAAAGACGTAATTTTTGTAAGTTGGGATGACCGAGACGCTGGTGAGCAAGATCAGAAGAGGTACTAGAGACGCAAGCAACTGATGGTGAAAGCTGGTACAGTCCCCCAGACTCATGTCCTGCTCCAATCGTCCGTCCGATATGCCGATCCTGAATAAGAACAGAGTTATTAATAAATAAAACGGAGAAATTGAGAGAGCGAGTGAGCTTGGAAATGGAAATTAAATTAAAGGGACATCCAGGAACAAATAGAACAAAGTTCAAAGAAAGGTGAGGAAGTGAGTGAGTTTGACCAATGCCACAGGCTTTAATATGAGAGCCATCTGCAAGAGTGTGACAGAAGGCAATGAGTCGGAAAAAGACAACTGAGAGAAAAGAGATTGGTTACTAGTCATATGATCAGAAGCACCAGAGTCAAGGATCCAATGTCCAAGGGTGGAAGACTGAGAAATAAAAGCTACAGGATTACCAGAGTGAGCCACGGTGGTCGCAGGTGAGGCAGATGCTGGGCTGCTAGGAACTGGAGGAAATCATGATACTCTGTGGTGGAAATAGTAACATCAGTAGGTGCGGTGACTTGGGCTACATTGGCCGTCTTCGACTGCTCCCGGGCTTTGGTGCGACATTCAGCTTCGACATGGCCAAAGCAGTTGCAATAAGTACAACGAGGGCGACTTTTGCCGCCACGGCCACCACGATGAGAAGAGTAGGAGACAAAGGCGGAGGCATCCGCAGAAGGAGCAGAGGGATGTCCAAAAGCATGCGGGGTGGAGAGACGTAAGAGTTGTTCACTAATCATGTCGTATGTAGGAATAGTAGTACCGGATAATATCTGGTTACGGACGGAATCAAGGTCATGCGGAAGTCCGGCAAGAGCGAGAACCATAAAGAATTGGTTACGTTGTCGGTAAAAGGTCTCTGCATCGGTAGTGAAAGGCATTAGATTGTTATAATCAGCAATCAAACGATCTAGCTTACCAAGATACGTTTGCATATCCATATTCTCAAGCCGAGTGGAGAGCATAGCTGTCACCACACTGTAGAGACGGTGAACATCATTAGAGTAGACGCGTTTGGCTTTGGTCCAAACCTCGTAATAGGTGGGAAACGCCTGATATTGAGGCTGAAGAGTGGGAGCTATAGAGAACCAAAGGACGCTGCATAAAGAGGCATCAATTTGTTGCCATCGAGCGCGATCCTTGGCCGGAATCTCCGAGGCGCAAGTAGTTAAGTGTTCTGCACGTCCTTGTCCTTGGAACCAAAGGAGGACAGCGGCTGCCTTGGTACTATAATTGTCAGAACCACTCAACTTCTCACAAGGAATTAGAGGAACATTGGTAAAAGTGACCGTAGAGCCGGCATCACCAAGGGGACTGGTAGAGGCCATGAGGAAGATATCAGAAAAGGGCTGGACAGAGTTTTTTTTTTTGGGTGCGTGCAGAGACGTGTGGCAGCGCGTGGGGGCGTGTGCGGCGGAGTCAGGCGGCGCGGTTTGGGGAGCTGGGTCGTCGGAGGGAGGCGATCCTACCCCTGGAGGTCACCGGCGAAAAAAGGCGGCCTGGTGAGAGGCAAACGGTGTTGAAGGCTGGTGTGGTATTGTTCACACGCGAGTACTGTTCATCGCAGCCAGGAAAAGCTAAAAAAAATAAACCTAAACTACTGATACCATGTAAGAGTATTATTTCTGTAATATTGTGTGTCAAGAATGATCACACTAAGCATCTATTTATAATCAAAGGAGTAATTACAAAAAGGAATTAAATCCCTAAAAATCAGCTAGAGAGATATATTCCATATTCCTAGTTTCCCTATTTACATTAAATCAAATCATATCATTGACATGTATTAATGGTAAATTATACTCCCCTCTCTTGAAAAATTCTTAAATTTTACTGCCCTCTATTTTGAAATATTACACTTGCCTCCTTGTCATTGGAGTGTGCTACACTTAGTCTAATTTGACATGAATGAGCCTGATAGAAACCTGGTATCTTATTAATAAGAAATAGGGATTTCTCCCTCAAATATAGAACTTAACTTTTAGGGACTGCATCTCCCAATGCCCAAATGGCCCAATTCTCTCATAAATTACCAGATGGATTTCTCTTCACATCCCCTCTTATTATAGGCAACATGCCTTATTTCCTCACCAATGTTACTCACTAACTTACTAGTATAACTAACTAACTAGTAAGAACCTTGGGAGTACCACATCACAAAAGCTAGCTATTGTAATTGGAGATCGCAAGGCCTTATACACTAGAAATACCAAGTTTTCACTTTCTGTTTGAGAGGATAAAAAGGAAGGAGAGAAGTTTTTTTTTTTTTTTGGTGGGACCCCCATGAAAAAACTCTCCCTCAATTTGGCATGATAGGAGAATATCTCTTATTTTCATTTTTTTGTTTGTTTCTTTTAAAAAAAATATAACAAAAATAAAAAAGATGGAGTAAAAAGTTTATTTTTTGTGTTACATTTAATTTTTAATTAGAATAAAAGTATTTTTCATATAATATATTTCTTTCCACTCTTTTCTACTTATCCAAACAAGTACAGATAAATCTATCTAAAAATACATCTTTTCTACTCTATTCTCTTTTACTTCTATGTTTTCTATTTTTTCTCTTATTTCTTTCTCTTTTTCACTTCTAATCCAAACAAAGCGTTAGGGTAAGGGGGGTGTAATTTACCCTTTTATTTATTTAATTTGAGGAAAGGTTTTATTTGACCATATGTCTGTCTAATGATTATATGAGTTTCTTTGTTTACTAGGTGGCTGATGCTGTTTTGAAGGACTGCATATTAGTTCATCTGGATAACAATTATGACAAATTCAATCTTCTCATGTTAGGCACCTGCTCTTCTTTTTTATGTGATGATTTTGTAACTAGGCACCTTTAATTATTTCTTATGGACAAGAAATATTTTTGCTGGAGGATTTATGTATTGTTTTCTCACATTTGGGTTTTGGTTGGCTCTTACTTTCTTCCCTCTTTAGCTTCATGTTGCAGAAACTTTTCTCACTTATAGATCAGACATCGGTGCCAGACAACCCTGATTCCTTGCAAAATCATGAGGTTTTACTCCCTGGACACCTGATTACACTTTATCTCAAGGTAGAAAGCTTTTCACTATTTTCCATTTTATATTTATGGTTATCAATAAATAGTGTTGAGATTGAGAGTATGTCATCCAGACTATGGATCTGATTACATTTCAATCATAATTCAATGAATCTAATGCTGTTAATGGCATATGCTTACACTTTATATTTGGTCTCATATGGCATTTGGAATTGGCTTTGAATTCAAGCTTAGAATGGTATTGGGCCATCAAATTCTAAAGTTCCTGTTTGGTTGTGCCTTTTTGAATTAGTCAAATTCCTTATAGAAAAACCAATTAAACGAAACCTTTATTAATTCTTAACCCTGACCCTAAAGCATTCAATTGCAAGAAGCAAGAATGAAGGTGGCGGAGAAGTATTTTGTCCTTTGATCTCCACACTTTACAATTGTTTGAACTTTGAAGTAATAACCAAAGCCACTATTTTGAACTCAAAATTGATTTGGGGAAAAGAGAAGAGATTTTATTGATAGAATGGCAATGCACATAATATAGGATAAAGAAATCTCTCCTCCTAGGGTTTTCCCTTCACAAAAAATCTCTCCTTTGACGAAGAACTGAAGCTCAATTTACAAATGAGACCAGACAGAATGAATTCCCCTCTCTTCAGTCTTCGTATTTATATGTCATTAACTAATATTCTAACTATCCTGACTAACTCCTTACCCATGGTCCTAACTGTACCACCCTTCCTTAAATGCAACCTTGTCCTCAAGGTTGAAAGCCTCCACCTAATGAGAAATTGAGTTCATGTTATTGTTCCCCCAAAATCTACCAGTAGAATGCCCCTTCTACATATCCCTATTTATAGCTTCTTGACTTTTACAGGGGTTTGTTGTCAACTAAATCCTGCAGCAACCACCCATAGGCTCTCCATGGTTTGCATTTTTTATTTGGCTAAATGTGCTTTTGGTTGGGCTTGATGTGGTTCGACCTTGAATTGAGCTATATAAAGCTATTCTAATTGACTTTTGCATGAAGCCTGATATTGGAGTCCGAAACAAAAATCCAATTTGAGCCCTTTGTGTGGGGTTGTTTTTGATGCTGAACTTCTCTTCAACAATGGTTTTCTTGTCATCCATCTCCCTCTCTGCAGATCCTTCTGCACCTTCCACCTCAATAGTGATGGCTAACTCTATGGACGATGCAGTGGTAGTGTGGTGACCAGATTTTCCTCCACAATAATGCTTCATTTCTTTGACCTCAGGGATTCCAGTGATCTCCATGTCTTGACCTCCTCCCACATTCCAATGTCTTGATGGAGCCCCTCTTGTGATGTCATCAAAGGTGGCTCCTCGTTTGTCCAAGAATGAACAGCTACATACATCACTGCATTCAGAATCTGAAACACTCTCCTCTACACTTGTTCACATGGTCTATTGAATGGGAATCAACTTCTTCGTGAGTGGGTTGGTCATTTTTGACCTTGTCCCCAAACTTGATGCCTTAATTTTGCATCCATCTTTCCAGTCACTGCATGATTTCTTCAATTCCCCTGACCTTGATATAGAGGTTTGTGTGCCTCTGCCCCTTCTCAGGAATGATTCCTTGACTCTTCAGTAGCTTGTGCTGCATTTGCTTCAACTCTTAAGTGTTTACCTTGTCAGAACAAGGCTGCAACCCACAAGAATTGGCTAGCTCCTTCAGGGACTCTGAACTCCATTGTGGTCACTGCTCAATTCTTGTTTGGAACTAAGCATTAGCACTGCAGTAGAAAGGTTCTTTTGTGTCGTGAAAACCTTTGCAAGGAAAATATTCTCCTTAGGTCTTTGTAATTGAATAAAATATTCTACTTAGGAACCCTAGTAAAATATCAATATTCTACTTAGGCATCTCTGATAAGTGATACCTCGGAATATGTTTCTGGGTTCCTAACACATTCTCCACTAGAGCATGTGACAGTGTACCACAACCAGTATCTCTGCCACCACTACCTCCATCAACACTGCTGCTATAATAATTAGTAAAATATTTAATTTTTTTATAGAGAAAATTAAAACAACAACCCGAGGTTTTGTGTAATTACACATGCACCCCCTGCTTTTTTAACCATTACTTTCACTTCCCTTGTAGAGGGTGTTAGTGTAAGATTTGAGGGGGTATTCAGGGGGGGTCAGTGTAATGTTTCCAAACATATAAGTGGGTGTTAGTGTAATGTTTTCAGACTTAAAGAGGGGTTAGTGTAGGAAAATCAAAAGGGTGGGGTTATGTGTAATTTGATAAAAGTTCAGGGAGCATTGCTGTAATTTGCTCTTTTTAATATTATATACATTTAAATATTGCGGCTTAAGATTTTTTTAAAACAAATCTAGACCATACATACCCAAATAATAATAATAGAACCGAGGTTGCAATTTTATTTCCGGATTCTGTGTAACCCATACATGAATTTTAAAATTTTGATCAATTTTGTTGAACCCTTAATGGATTTGTAGTGTCTATTTACCTCATCATTGCTTTGATTTTAAAATGAATGAGTTTCACTAAAGCATAACTTGGTCTACAAGTCCTAGACAAAAGTGTTTTTTCCCCCCTCTAAACATGACAGTTGACACTCTCTTGTTCCTATGCATATTGGGAGTTCATATTCATTTCGGCTTTTAGTTCTATTACTTTGCCTTATGCTCTGGGTCATACTGTCAACTAATTTTCTTTCTCCTACATAAATGTTGAACAATTTCTTGCGTTTACATACTGTTGATCCTAGGAAAAACTGGAAGATTGGCTGCAAAAGGGAAGAAGGCTTCTTCTGGATGAGATTGATAAAAAAAGCAAGAAATTTGATTTCAGTGACAGTAAGTAGATATTTGTTTGTTTTTTCAGACAAGTTATTTCCTGGGTTCTTGTTTTGTTCTATCTGCTTAAGTTTTTGTTAGTGCTCTATTGCCATAGTAGTTTATTATATCTGGAATGATCCTAAGACTATAAATGATTTAGAGATTTTTCATTTTTCGTTATATTGCTGTCTGTAAAGTAGTACAAGACTATAATTTTTGTCATTTTATTGTTTGCTTCTCTGGTATTGCAGTTGTTCAAGTTAAGAAAGTCATGGATAAAAATTCACCAAAGCAAGTCAGTACAGCAGTTGAAAATATGTTGAAAACTGGAAGATTGGTTACACAAACGGGTCTAGATCTGCAACAGGTATTGGCTTGCCAGTGGATAGTTAAATTATTCCATTGTTCGTGGTTTTGAATTTGCCAGCTGCCAATTGTCTTTTTGTTTCCTTAATTATAATATAAATATTATTATTAAATATTAATAAGCTTACTCATAAGGAAATGCATATAACTAGATATTTTTCCGTATTCATTAACTTGTCAAGATAAGACAATTCCATTTATCTTGAGTATTTTTTCTCTTGTTTAATATGATCCTATGCTTGAAAGAATAGACCGATCTTGACAGATACAGATATTATAATTTTTGTGCTTTCCTTTTGGGAGCCTTTTCCTTTCCTCCTTTGATGTTCTTCTTCCATGCATCTTCTGTATGACACATGCACTAATGCGCCAATGCCTTTCTCTAATTTTATTGTTCATATAAAGTTTATTATCAGTGACCTATGAAGCATGAAAAAATTTAAAAAGAAGTTTTTTCCTTGTTTTAACACCTTAAGGCTCAAATTCTTAATTGATTTCTCCAAACTTTGTTGTGGTGCTTTGTGCTTCTGTGCTTGTAACATTTTTAGAAGGGAATATCTTGATCTGGGGCAGTCAGTTGATTTATGCATTAATAGATATTATTGATAATTCACATTGCTTATGATTAGTTGTTAACATTAAAGTAGTGTCATTCAGTGGTACATTATGAAAAGGCTAAAATTCAAGTTGCTGCTTTGACTATTGGTCATTTGAAAAAAAAAAAAAACAATAATCATGCAATGTAGTGCAATATTAATCCCCTTTGTTGAGGTCAACTGCTGAAATCCCCACTTGGGTGTCAACATAGACTGTGACAAGTTAAAGGAGTTGGGTTATTGAAATAGGTGTTTTGAACCAGAAAGCTTTCTGAAAATGTCTATTAGTTAATAAGTGTTTCCTGCATTTTAGCCAAATAAATGTTGAGTAAACTATATCAATAAAATTTAATGTTAACTATCGCAAGATTAGTTTCTTAATTGGTTTAATTCTCTTGTTTTTGTTAGCTTGTTCCCCTCCAATTTACTGACTCTTTTTGCTTAATCAGAGGGCAGGTTATACAGTTCAGGCTGAAAGGCTAAATTTTTTACGTTTTCTATCACATTTCCGTGCTGTTCATCGAGGGGCCTCATTTGCTGGACTTCGTACCACAACAGTGCGGAAGCTGTTACCCGAGTTAGTACTTTTATACTGTTACCTGAGTTAGTACTTTTATACATAATCAGTAGATCGTGATTTTGTTATAATATACTTACATATGTTTTTTTTTTTCTTCATATATAAATAGATCTTGGGGTTTTCTTTGCCCTGTGCACACACCTGATGGAGAGCCCTGTGGATTGTTGAATCATATGACTTGCACTAGTAGTACGTTACTACTCTCATTTTTCTCTTTTTTCTGATTCATTTATTTTTCTCTTTTTTTTCTTCTTTTTCTTCAATGCAAGATATTTGTGCTTAATTATGAAGTGTACTTGTTAGTGACTTTCCCACTCTGGCTGTGCCTTGTAGTATTTATTAGTACTTAAAAGAGATTGTGCATTAAATTTTGTTAATGTGTAATTACCTCTTGAAACAAAGTGAAACCTGTTCCATAAACTAAATTCCAGAGACATGCAAATTAGCTTTCAATTTATTTTAAGGAAAATTATAGAACAGTACTTGGTTATTAAAAATTCTAATTTTGTAACAGAGAACTACTTAAATGGCTAACAATGTTCAAGGAGTGTTAATGAGTAACCATTTATTGACTTGATCAACCTCTTCAGTTCAGTGGCTACTAATGATTCCATTGTTGTAAGGGCCTGCTTTTTTTTTTTTTAAATAGTTTTCGGTGATTTTGATCACAACAGTAATGTGATTTGCAGCTGCATGATTTCGATCACAGGGCTTTTGCAGTCCCCATGTTTGATAGTGCCATGTTAATTACCATCTTTAATGCTTCTAGAATAGTGTATATATTTTTTTGTAACCATTTTAATTATTATTTTTTGGTAAACCTAGCTATCTAATTTTATGTAAAATAAATATCGTAAACGCAGCTATTTAATTCTTAATTTATAATAATACCAATATAATAAATTACAATATAAAAGACATCAATGCAAAAAATAGATATGGACAGTAAAACCTATTTTGATATAAAATTAATTTTGATTGCTAGTTTCTAAATGACATTGTGTGTCAAAATCAATTTTCTAATATTTTCTATCCAAACAAAACTCTTGTTGATTCAAAGTCAATTCTACAAACACATTTCCAACACGCACTTCGTATGACAATTTGTGAATTAATCGTTATGTTGGTAGTTCCCAACAATGACAAAAAATTATGATTAGGAATAATGATGCTGATTTCTGTAACCTGGACAGAATAATCTGGCAATAGGTTTAATTGCAATTTGAAAGAACAGGGAAATCACTCTGCATTAAGATAATGGATTGCGCAAAATGAAGAGTAGACATAGAAGCAGGGACAAAGTGGATCAATTGCTGGCTTTATTTTAGGCTAAATTATTCACATGGTCCCTTATCTTTATTTTAGGTTGCAATTTGGTCCTTTATTTTTTAAAAGTTGCAAGATGGTCTCTTATTTATCAAAAATTGAAAAATTGTCCCTTAAGTATTTTTTTTATTGCATGTTTATCCCAAAAAACTGAAAAAGATATTACTTCAGGAACAACCATGCTATAAAAGAAATTACTTAAGGGATCATTTTACAACTTTTAATAAATAAAGGACCATTTTGCAACTTTTACAAAATAAAGAACCAAATTGCAACCTAGAATAAAGATAAGGGACCAATGGAGTAATTTGGCCAAATGTTATATTTCACAACTTACATTAGAGATATCAGGGACGGATGGTTAGGGGGGTGCGCAGGGGCCGAGCCTCCCTTCCCTTGGCACTTCTCATGTACGTAGACATATATTTTAGTTAATGTTTAATTGTATAAAATTAATTATCTCTGTTATTATTATAATAATGATTAAGGATAGTATAAGATTATGTAAAGTTAAGTGTGTTTGTTGTTTTTATGATAGCGGTTATGGTTATTATCATTTAAAATAAAAATTAGTTTCAATTTTATGTGTAAAAATATTAAAATATTTTTTAAAAATTATTACTTATTAAAAGTTAGACATTTAAACAATTACAATGGTAGAAATTTTTTTAGCCCCCCCTTTAATAGGTTTCTGGATCTGTCCCTGGATATAATCTTTTTTTATTAGCTAGAAGATTCATTGTTCATCAGAGTAATTAACAATCCAACCATTTGTGGTTAACTGTTTTTTTTCTCTCTCTTTTCTATTTCAGGGATAACGTCATTCTTTGATTCTCAAGGAAACATTAAAGATTATTTTAAAATAAAAATGTCCATCCTAAATGTTTTATTGGAGGTTGGGATGACACAATCAGTGCCAAAGATATTTCTTCCTGGTCCACCTGAAGCTCTTACTGTTCTCTTAGATGGTTGTGTTGTTGGTTGTATAGCTTCCAGTGAAGTGGAGAAAGTTGTGGCTCACATACGAGAATTAAAAGTGTCATCAGCGGCAGTGGTTCGTTTTTGTTAAAATTTCTTTGCTTCCCTTATAATATATTCCTTGATATTGACTTGAAAATTTTGTGACAGATTCCTGATGATATGGAAGTGGGATATGTTCCTTTGAGCATGGGTGGTGCCTATCCTGGTCTCTACCTGTGCACATCCCCTTCTAGATTTGTTCGGCCAGTTAGAAATATATCAATTGCTTCGAATGGAAGTGAAAACATAGAACTCATTGGGCCATTTGAGCAGGTCATTATAGATTTTTCTTCTTTATGTTGTATACTACTATACTTGTTTGGAGTTATTCTAATAGAGGCATATCTATCTTTATAGAGATGAGTGCTATGAACTTAGAATTTATCAAATTTTTAAGTGTTACGTGTTTTTCTTATCAGGTTTTTATGGAAATTAGATGTCCTGATGGTGGAGATGGTGGAAGAAAAAGTTCATTTCCTGCAACTCATGAAGAAATTCATCCAACAGTAATGCTTAGTGTAGTTGCTAATCTCACACCATGGTCAGATCATAATCAGAGTCCACGAAATATGTACCAGTGTCAGGTTCTATAATCTTTTGTACTTGTCTTGGTATCCAAATATACTTTAGCAGTTTAGCTATCATTTTTTCACTCTGGGGGTGTTTATGATGTAGATGGCAAAGCAAACAATGGCTTTTTCTTCACAAACTATTCAACATCGTGCAGATCAAAAGTTATATCATCTTCAGGTTTGTTCAAATCAGCATTATGAAAATTGCGGATACTCTCTGTTCGAAATAAAAACAGATTTGGTCTTTGTATGTTGGAAATCAAATATAGTTACCAAAATAATTGGTCCTGTAGTAAATTATATCCCTTGCATCTGATATTTAATTATTTATACTTTCTGTAATCTGAATATTTTGGGGCATTGTCTGACTCCCCAGAATCTCATCATAGATCATATGTCCAATTATAACAATTGGTCTTTAAATTATATCCCTTGCATATGATATAACATTATTTATACTTTATTCTTCTTATACTGTTATAACTTAAACATTTTGGGGCATTTTCAGACTCCTCAGACTCCCATTGTACGCACAAGTACATATACTAAATACAACATTGATGAATTTCCAACAGGCACGAATGCTATAGTTGCAGTTCTGGCATATACAGGGTACCTGCTTTAATGCAAAGCAACTATAGTTTTAAGCTTCCTGTGCTATTTACAAATATATTTTGTTAACTGATTACAGATATGATATGGAGGATGCTATGATTCTAAATAAGTCATCAGTGGAGCGTGGAATGTTTCATGGACAAATATATCAGGTTAAATACCTGACACAACTAATTAAGCTTTCTGGGTTTGAATGCATCATAGTTAATTCTCATGACACTTCATTTTGAGATGCCGTGACTTTGTTTCGTCTTGAAGTTTTTGCTGTTTGCTCTGAATCAGTTCTTTTCTATTGGAACTTCATTATTGTCTTCTCTTTATTCTAGAGGATTTCTTATCCTCTTACATTTGTTTTTCTCTTTCACAATTAATACTTTGCTTATATAAAAAAAAGATTGGAACTTCATTGTTGATTAAGTTTTCTATTTGTGAGGCTTATACCCCACCCAACGTGTTTCTTTTACACTCAATGTAGCCATGAAACTGATAGATCCTTGACTTGACACTTGACAGCGAATTTCCTTTCATGACTGTTTTGGCAGACAGAAACTATTGACTTAACTGAACAAGGGGGAAGGTCAGACCGATCTTCAAGAATGTTCAGAAAAAGTAATATAGAGAAATCAGCTTGTCCGTCAATTGATTCAGATGGACTTCCACATGTTGGTCAGGTATTATGCCTCCCCCCCCGGCGACACACACA
>PYAF01004598.1:580325-602954 GCA_007407185.1 Glycine tomentella
CCAAAAAGGTTCTGATTGTTTCCAAGAGAAAAACTAAAACCTCCCCTGAGACACAAAACCCTCTCTCATATTACTGGACCACAAGTGGAAAGGAATAGCAAATCCTTTCTCCAGATTTCTCAGCCAAGACCAACAGAAGAAAATAGCTTCCTCTAAAATTTTCTGACCATCAAACATGTCATTATGGAAAATAATCCTGCTTCTGTGGTGCCAAATGCACCAAGTCAAAGCTGTCCACCATATTTGCCATCTAAGTAAGCTAATCCCACTTAAATGGCAGTAAGAGGACTGACAGAAATGTTCTTTTGGGACAATCGAGAAAGCCCCAACAATATTCACCCAAGATCTGGATTCCCACCACAAAGGTAAAATATGTGGGCAGCTAAAGAAGATGTGTGAAGCATCTTCCTCTAGATTTCTGCAGAAAGGGCATGTGATGTCGTCTATCACCATATTCCTTCTCCTTAGATTTTGCTTAGTAGGTAGTCTATCTCTTAGTAATCTCCAAGCAAAACATGATACTTTGCTAGGAATTTTTAGCCTCCACAGCAGCTTGAACACCTCATCCTGTGTCTGGTGCCCATCCTCTGAGGTAATAAGGCTATAAGCACTCCTTGCTGAGTAGATTCCATTTGAAGCTCTCACCCATACCCAGGCGTCTGGTTGCAGTTCTGCTACCTCCAGACTCTGCACTTCCCCTAGAAAATTTATCACCATATCTATTTCGCCCTCCATAAATGACCTTCTCCAGCGGAATTGCCATTCTCTCCTTCGCAGATTTAAAGTTCCCATGTGCTGAATAACATTCTGCTGTTGTAATGAAATCTGATATAATCTGGGGTATTTATCTTTCAAAGGTATCCTATCCTCCTTCCAGCCATCTTCCCAAAATAATACATTAGCCCCACCACCCACGTTCCATCTCAAACCTCTAGAAAACCACCCTCCTTCCTCCAATGAGTTAAGGGTTAGGCACAGATCTCGCCACCATACAGAATCTGTTGTCATTCTCCTTGTAGCATCTAAGTTCCTCCACCCACCATATTTGGACTCTAGAAGCTGTACCCACAGTTCATCCGGATGATGGAAAAGATTCCATCGCCATCTGCCCAACAATGCTTGATTAAAGCATTCCAACTTCTTGATACCCAAACCACCCTTCTCCTTAGGTAAGCATACAGATTCCCAACTTACCCAAGGAATTTTCTTCTGCTCAAAACATCCACCCCACAAGAACCTCCTCTGCAATCTTTCCATCCTAGTGACAACTTTCTTCGGCACCCTGAAAAAAGAGAAGAGAAAGATAGTAATAGAATTAATAACAGCTTTGATCAATGTCACCCTTCCCCCGAAAGATATGTATTTTTGCTTCCATCTAGATAATTTCCTCTCACACTTTGTAATCATTGGTTCCCAAGTCGCACAGCGTCTCGGGTTTACCCCAACAGGGATACCCAGGTAGGTAAAACTCTTAAAACTTATAATTCATGAATAAAAAATTGTATACCTTGATTTGATTTGTTTATTTGTCACAAAAGAATATTTTGATTTGTAATTGAAGTTTCTATTTTTACTTATCCCTGATAAATTTTTATTTTTTATATTGACTGCTACACTGCATAATCCTGGATTTGTAATCTGAATGTTGTTACAAGAGATATGGTACTAGCAACGGAAACATAAATTCAAGCTAGATAGCCTTATAACTCAGTATTGTTTGATTTGATTAGTCAGTTGATACTTTTTTACTGGGCTTCTAGTTCTTTATTTGATTATTCACTTTGATCTGCTAATTTTTAGCTTATGCTCATTGGAGTAGGTTAACATACGTTTTCGACATCCTCGGAACCCTGTTATTGGTGATAAATTTAGCAGTAGACACGGGCAGAAAGGTGTTTGCTCTCAGCTGTGGCCAGATGTTGATATGCCATTTTCTGGAACTACTGGGATGCGCCCAGATCTCATTATCAATCCTCATGCATTTCCTTCCAGGATGACAATTGCTATGCTTTTGGAATCTGTTGCTGCTAAGGTACTATGACTAAAAAATTGCGTGAAGATTATCATACAACAAAAGCCTTATGCGTGGTGATTATCATATAAATTATCAATTTTTTTCATTTGAAGTAGTTGATAGCATAGTTACATAGTAGTCGATAGCACACTATAGTGGAGTGGAGTGGCACTGGACTGCTATAGGATTCAGATATTGGAGCAGTTTTCAATAGCGACCATTGATAGCAGACAAATGGTGACTTTTTTTGCACTATACCGGTGCTGCCATGATATAGCCTTCAATAACCAATTTTTACCCCTGGAACACCGTTGTTAGTTTTTTTTTGGGGTAAAATATTTCATAAAACAGTACCTTTGTTTTGGCCTCTGTTCCATCACAGTTTATAAGACTTTTTTTTCCATGTGTTATGTCCCTTTGTCTTCCTCTAGACTTCCCTGTTCACACCCTGCTAAATTTTATCTAGTCTGTTGCGTTCTTTTTCTATTAATTTTACCATCTTTCATTTTTTTACTTTATTACTATGTTCTTATTGCTTCTAGGTGAATGGTGATTATAAGTTTAAACTGTAACTTATTTTTAATTATATATTTCTTTAATTTTGGATATTTTGTTTTGTTTCTTTGAGTATTTATGTGTAGTATATATACTATTTAGTTTGTATGCTAGCATTTAAAATAGTGGTCAGTCCACTATCCAGCTATAGCATTTTCAGAGTAGACTGCTACCCACCACTCACTATCTGAAATTGATAACTATTGTTGATAGAAGATAAATATATGACCAATGTCAAGTGAGAATAATATCATTATTATGTAATTCCTTTAGTTATTTATCTGAGGATCATTTTTGTGTTTAGGTGTCTTCACTTTTTAACGATTAAGAACTATGAAACACCATACTTGTACATCCAAAATGGTTGTTGTATTAGTGTTCAATACGTATCATGTCAGATTCTTCTAGCCTACTTTCAGTTATTGATTAAAATTTTGTACCAATACAAGTGGGATTGCACTATAATTAGATAAATTATAGTATTTTATTGTGTCTACAATGACTAATGCTGACTTGGGAAACTTTGATATCTTTATTCTAATTAATATTTGTGTTTTTATGTTAACATTATATCAATTTCTTATGCTGCATTTTATCTGTGCTGTATCTGTCTCATGTTAGAAGGCATAGATGATTAATAATAATTTCTTCTTGCAGGGAGGTAGCTTACGTGGAGAATTTGTAGATGCAACTCCATTTCGAAGTTCAGTTAAGAAAGACAGTGGGGAGTCTGATTCAAAATCAGGTTCACTTGTCGATGATCTTGGCCTTCTGCTAAGAGAAAAGGGATTTAATTATCATGGTTTGGAGGTTCTATACAGTGGCGTTTATGGAACAGAACTAACATGTGAGATATTTATTGGACCTGTTTATTATCAGCGGCTACGTCACATGGTTTCAGACAAATTTCAGGTGAACAAATTCACTGTTTTTTACTTCCAATAAAACCATCAGCGAAAATGATACTTCTCCTTATTTCCTGTGTTGACACATTAAAAATGTTTGGCCCTCTCGTGGTTGTGATAGTGTTGTTAGATGACAGTGTAAAAAGCTTCATAGTGTAATGTGTATATCAAATTTAACACAATAAATTGTTAGGATTTTTATGCTGGCAGGAGTGGATCAGTAGAACTTCTGTTCTTTGTTCTTTTGAATTGCTTTCTGTAGACAACAAATTCAAAGACATATTTGATAAACAATAGTTCCAATATTGACTCTTGTTGATGAGTAGATTGCTTGGTATTTTTATTCACTTTTCCCCCTTAATTGCAATAAAGGGTTATCTTCTATGTTACAGGTTCGATCTACTGGCACAATTGACCAGGTCACCCGGCAGCCAATAAAAGGACGAAAGCGTGGTGGGGGAATTCGATTTGGAGAGATGGAACGCGACTCTCTGCTTGCACATGGAGCTGCATATCTTCTGCATGATAGGTTGCACACCTGTTCTGATTATCACATTGCCGATGTTTGTTCACTTTGTGGAAGCATGCTTGCAACAACATTCATCCAACCTCAAAAGCGGCCAGTTCGGGAGATTGGTGGGCTACCCCCTGGAAGAGCCCCGAAAAAGGTCACTTGTCATGCTTGCCAAACGAGTAAGGGCATGGAGACAGTCGCCATGCCCTATGTATTTAGATATTTGGCTGCCGAGTTAGCAGCAATGAATATAAAAATGACTCTTAAGCTGAGTGATGGAGCCGGAGCGTGATATGTTTTTACTTTTGAGTAGTCTCAGTTGCTAAGATGGCATATACTTAAATTTATTGGATGTGTTAAGTTTGTGATTTGCATCAATATGAGTGACTAATAGTAATGGAGCTCAGATGCTTGCTCACATCATGGGGAGTTAAAAATTTTCCAGGCCATGCATTCTTATTGGTGACACCACTGATTGTAATCTGAATTGCTGGCTGCTTTTAACAGATCCAGATAGTTGTGCAAGGATTTTAGTTCATGTTGTCAATTGTCATGTGGAAATTGTTTAATGGTTTCAGATGGTGGGATCGGTTGATTTTGTAATATTGTAAATTGTATCATAGCCTTGATTGTGGTGAAAGCATCCTTATTTATTGTTTGAGGACAGATACAGTTGTCTATTATTTTACATATTAAATTATGTTATATCCTCCTTTAGTAAAATTTAATTCATACAATATTTATTTTAATTTTGATACACCCTTACTCTTAGCATTAAGATTTCTATATCAACCAATTTGAAATAACTTTAAATATAACTTTTGAAGTAGTTATTACTGAATAAATTTTAATTATGTGACAATCTATAATTGGGTGAAAGTGTTAAAATCGTAATAATCAATAAATTTAATTATGATTGATTGGTTAGTTTGACCAAATAGGTCCAATTAGTTGAATTACTACCAGAGCCTTGAGGTAAACATGGCTTTGGCTAGGTTATGCATTTTATTAAGGGTATTTGTGGGTCGGTTTGGATTGGTTTTGGTCAAATTTAGGATCTAATATAATCAAATTTGATTGATTCGGTTTTCAGAAAAAAAATAATTCGAAATCCAATCCAACTTAATCTGTTCATGAATGATTTTGTTCAGAGTTACTCATTTAATTTTTTTAGAATTATTATTTTATATCATGATTCTTTCAAATATCTCATACAATTAATATAATATTATCAAATGTATGAAAGTAGTAAAATTGATTCATTTAATACCATCAACATAATATTATAAAATAGACTTATAATATAAATCAAAACAAAAGATTTGTGAACAATATTTACTATAATAGTCTGAATTACAATTGTTTCTTACAAACCAAACTTTGTTATAACTAATTTTGTTCCAATTGTCTCATTTTCAAATTCTAAAGAATTTATCCACGATATAAAAAAAATATAAGTGAAGTAACATGAACCTTGTTCATTGAAGACAATCAATTTTAACGTGAAAAATCCAATTGGGTAAAAAATCACGACTTACAAATTGGATAATCAATCCAATGAATAACTCCACTATGATAATTTTATGTACAAGAGTTTCTAGTATCCTAGTTTCCTAGTATACCCTTACACAACAATTATCCCAACTGGTATCCTTGTTTCCCAACCAGACTGGTATGCTAGTTTCTCAGCTAGAAGTCGCATGTCTCAATTCATCAAGAACAGAGACAAAAGTGGTATCTTAATTCCCAGCTGCGACCTTTTCCAAAGTCAAGAAGAAGAATACAGTAAAATAGTTACATTTACGCTTATATTCCTTTAGCAAATAGGTACCTTTAAATCCTGATTGAGAATTGAAGAATCAAACTTGTCAAACATTTCTATATGATCTGACAACAATTCTCTCAATGATGCAAACATAAGCTCTCTAATGTTCTAATATTATTTGGAATCGAATGCATACATGAACACCAAAATATGTTTCTATTTATACTAATTTAAAGATATGATTTTAAATAATTTTTGAATGCAATCCTAAATATATTCTATTATATTATCCAATGCAATCTTAAAGATATTCTATTATATTATGCAATACAATCTTAAAAATATTTTATCCTATTTTTAATGAAATATTAAAAAATATCATATCTTATTTTTGAATGCAATATTAAACATTTACAATATCATACATTTTTTTATTGTCAAATTATTTTTTTAATTTTTAATATATATATATATATATAAATAATAAAATTTATATTATTATTACGGGTTCACGAATCCGATCATCGGATCAACGGATCTATAAATCTAAACCCGTGACTTAACCCGTACATGAACGATTTTGATCGGTTTGATTTTGACCCAAATATATAAATGACCTAAATAACTATTCAGATCTGTTCGGGTTCATAGGTGACTCGTACCTGTGAACACCTCTAGATTTTACAAGTATTAATATTAATTTGTTTCTCAAATTAAAAGACTAAATTTGAACTTTTTTTTTTTGTTGAAAATTTGACCTACTCATTTGATATAGACTGTTTTTAAGACTTGACTTAAAGACTAAGCTTGGAAGTCTTAAAAACCCAAATTTGTTGGGACACCTTACAAGCATACCTTTTTAAAGTCTATCTAGAATTATTGACTAACTAGATAGTGGATTGTGCTTTGCACAGGCAGGGTAAGAAGAAAAAAATATTAACAGTGACACATGTTTGAGTCTTTGAAACTTGGAAATGGAGTGCACCAAAAATTACAAAAAAGAGAGAGAAGTGTAATCATGCAGTAAAAAAATAAAACAAAGTGTGTGGACCCGCACAACATATAATCAGCACGTAGACACCACGGAGGCTGAATGGTTTTTATAATAGTATTGATAAGCTTGCATTTATATGTAGGTTAACGATCAAGGCTTAAATATGTTACAAATATATAATCTTAAAATATTATAATAATAAATTAATATAACTAAAAACTAATGATAATACTATTGCTATATTATTTATTCTTTTTTAACAAGTTAAATTGTTACATCTAAAGATCTTTTTAAATAATAAAAAAACTACCGTATAACTAAATATGTTCTTCAAAATTTCTGACATGTTTTTATTTTGCAAATAGATTTGGAAAAGAAATTAGCTTTTATCTATAGAAATTACATGTATTTTTTTATTGGAGATAATTTTATTAAAAATAGATATGATTCATTATGAATGATTTTATTTTTCTTTGGAAATGACTAATTAAATATATAAAAAACACGGAGTTACATAAAAGAGGATATCATATAGGTACGAGTAGTACCAATCCACGTAATAACAACAACTGAAATAGAATCAGCAAGCCCCCACACAACCCAATGTTATATCCTCTCTCCTCATACAACAAATTGAGTCAACATATCCCCTTTAGCCTCTTTAGACATATGAGAAGGGTTTGATTTTTGATTATCTGAATAGAGCAGCATTTGTGGAAAGAAAAATGACTCTTGACTATATGAATACCTTTTATTTTTTTAAAGAACTCAATATTACACCTCCCATGCACATATAGATCGAGCCCCTATTCTATTGGCTCCATGAAGGTAAATTAATTACAAAGAAAGCAAACATGCATAGGGATTAGATACCCATTGCACGTACGAATAGGGAAAATCACCAAAAGAGTCTTTTATCCAGAACCAACACCAAAAGATCACATCCTCTACCAGCTATTCCAAATAGAAGGAACCCCCTTTAAATATGCAATTATTCCTGCTAGTCCACATGATGACAGACCAGATTATTTTCCAACATGATTTGAGCCTTAAGGATTCATTCAGGATTGATATAAAGATAAAATAATTAAAACTTATACTTTAGACTTACCCAAAAAATATATTTATTATATATTAGTATTTATAAAGTAAAAAGAGATCTCATACTGAAGTACTCATTATGGGTGATAATACGCTTCCATCAAACAATTTATATAGGCTAGACTATAATTAAGTTCTCAATGAGTGCTTAACATATCACTAGATACTCATTGAGATACTCATACTTTACCTAAATAAGAGAAATGAAAATTAGTTTAAGAATTTTTTTTTTCGGTAACAGAAATATGTTTTATACTAAAGGCTGAGTCTAATTAGAAGGAGAAAAAATCTACAAAGATTTTATTTTTAACCAATATACTTTTACATGTATTATTATGATATTAGATTTGTTGGGAATTCAAATTTATGGCTTTTTATACTTACTTTTTATCATCTCTAGATGAAAATTAATACTTCATTAAAAGCTACTACTTGGGTAAAAAAGGTAAGGCATTCAACTAAGATGAAGAGACTTCTTGGTTAAATTCTAAAAAATTTGATTATATGAACAAAGAGATACTATTCAATCAAGTGAACTAAACATTCTTTCCAAAATATCACTTTTGTTGTCACTATTTTTTTCATCACAGATATTTTTCTATCGAGATGATTCATTTATCTTTTTAATACATTTTAAAATCTTATATATATATATATTTGGAATTTCGTTAGAATGTATTGAAAATATAAAAAAAAAATATACTGCTGGGATCTAACTGCGAATAATTATATATGAAACATTTGTCAACTTTTATATAATTACTTTAAACATTATTACAAAAATGATTTCTAATTTATTAATACTTTAAAAATCCTTTAATTTTTTTATTTTTTATTTTGAGGAAAGGAAAAACAAGAAACTACAGTAACTCATTCTTAGGATTAAAGTTAAGGGTAGTAGAAGGAATACATCATAAAATAAAAGATTGGGTCTGATGGTTCCAGCAACAAGAAGGAAATGGGTAGCTGTATTAGCTTCTCGATTTACATGATAACATGAGTGAAATTAACCTTCCATCTATGCTTAATAAACCTAAAGACTTGATTCAATAACGTAACATATTGATGCAAGGGAGGGCACTCTCCTAAGTTGATAATGTTCACCACCTCTAAATTATCCATTTCATAACAAATTGTTCTTAAACCTTTGTCCCACGTATTCTCCAAGTCATGTAAAACAACCACTATGTAGGCCTTCAACGTGTCTCCAAATCCATCATTAGCTGAAAAACCAATTACCCACTAAGCATCATGGTTACGAATGAGGCCACCCCAAACAATAGAAGATATTTGGTGATTGAAACTCTCGTCCACATTTAATTTATATCAATATTAATCCACCGGAGAGGGATACCACTTTGGGATGCACAAAAGTGGAGTTGCACTCTTGTCCTGATCTTTAGCATATAAAACAATGTCATCATGTAACACCATAATCTTGTGGATTACTTGTTGTATATCCCAATTGTCTTCATAAATTTTTTTGTTATTGCGCCATTTATCCAGATCCACCAAGTGGCTGCCACAAAGAGATAGCTTTTAACACCCAACAACTGCTTCTTAGTCCAAGAGTGAGGATTAGGATCAAAGAAGAGAGGTTGGGATAAGAAATCAAGCCTAGACCACCCTTCCTTGGCATGGGGACAATTGCAGATACAATGAAGAATGTCTTCCAAATTATGCGAGCAAGCATGGCATGAAGAATATATAGGTTGCTAACTGATAATTTTCATATATTCCTATATTTTGGTGTCATTTTAGAATAATTAGTTGATATATATCTTTTATGCTTTTGAATTTTGTTTATGTTGATTTGAATAAAATTTCAATAAAAAACTTGGTTTAACTAGGATTTTTTAGTTTACACCTTTTACGTCTGGTTTTGCTACGTTATGTTTTGTTTTTTGTTTTGTTTTGTTCTGTTTCGGTTTTTTTTTTTTTTTTTGTGTTTTGTAGTAGCTTTGTGGAAGCAAGAATCAAACAAAGGAGATGTTCTAAAAGTGATTTTTGATGATTTTGGATCCTTTGGTTCAAAGTCTAGAGCTTTATAGGTTTTGCAAATAATGCATGCAAAATGAATCATATATTTAATGATTTTAAAATATAAAAATATTTAATAAGTAAGAAAAATAAAGAATTACAAAAATAATAAAATATGTTATAGATAATTTAAAATGAGAAAAAATTAAACTATACCAGTACAATTTATAATAATTATTATATTATTCAAGAATCTTTAGTTAAATAATTTTATTTCAAAATTTAATATTAAATTAAAATTTCCTTCCACATAAATTATATTTGCAAAAATTTATATTAATTTAAATCTATTTAAAATCTTATTCATACATAAAAAATGACGTAATATATATATATATATATATATAAAATATAAATAATTTCATCATTTCTTTTTTTTTTATTGGTGTTCAATTTTTTCAAAATTTAGCACAAATAATTATAATGATGCATAATTATAATTCAAGCATTTAATTGATAAAATCTAATTGAATTTTATATATAATTTTTCATAGTGTCATTATTAGTGTAAGCTACACGGAGATGATTTCTTATCTTGTTTTCAAAATTATCGTTTATTGTCATGACTTTTGACTAGATTCTTTTCCTATTGCTACCTGTTACAAGATGAATTGCAGCTAGGTTTCCAAGTACTAACGGCAGTGTCGCTTTTACAGCTAGATTATAATCAGGAATATATATAGTGATGATTAATTCTTAATTATCACCCATCCAACTCTATAATACTAATAAAAAAAAACTCTTAAGAAGGACATAAATTTTAAATATATGAATAAGTTTTAAATTGAAAATTAATTCATAACCGATCTAAATTGTCAAAGTTTGTGAAAATAACTCTAAAGAACCAAAAACCTTAATTAAGATGGTTCAAAAAATTAAAATATAATAATAATAATAATAATAATATATATAATGATGATTAGTTCTTAATTATCAGCACTCCAACTAAATAATACTAATACATTTTTAGGAAATGATAATCAATTTTAAGTGACTAAGTCCCAAAAATTAATTTCATAATTACTCTAAATGATCAAAGTTTGTAAATGTATCTTGAAATTCAATCAAAAAGTCAAATTTCTTTTTTCATTAAGTTGAGAGCCAAAAATCTTAATTATAATGGTTTAAAAACTAAAATACAAGAATAATATTATATACAGTGTTGGTTAATTCTTAATTATTACCACTCCAACTAAATAATAATAAGACACTAAAAAAAAGATGATAAACCTTAAGTGTAATTAAATTTAAAATCAAGAATTAATTTCATAATTGATTTGAAGGACCAAATTTGTGAAGATACTTGAGATTCTATAGGAAAATCAGATATCTTAATTATAATGGTTAAAATAAACTAAAATATAATAAATAAATAAAAAGCTTACGCAGATCTACGTAAAATTTTGATTTTCTGAAAGCAAAAAAATTAAACATGGACTGGATTGGATCCAAAGCCGAAAATTGAGAACTCAAAATTGCTCCGATTTCTTCTTCTCACAGCTCAGCTTAGTTAGCTCTGCTATCACTCACAAAGTCATCATCACAGCTCAACACTCAAGTGACCAAAAAAGCTTCAATTTTCGCATCCAATTCACATACCCATTTGACTTTTTCTTCTTTCCCTCTTCTCCATTCTCCGCATTTTCAAGATCCATTCGGGTAACCCTCTCTCTCTCTCTCTTTGGTTCAGTTGAAATGAAAGGGCAACTACTACTGCTTCAAAATCAAATTGGGTTATTGTCAAGTGTTTCACCACCCCACAGGAAAAAAACAACAACTTGGTTTCTTGTTTTTTTGTTGAAAGTTCTAGTTTTCCACTTTTGATGAAATGCATGAATAATCTGAACTGGGTCGAATCTGATCTCGGGTTTTGTCTAATATCACTTTTCTTCTTCATTTTCTTTGGAATTACTTTGATTTATACTGGGAATGCATGGTTTTAGTTTTTCAATGTTTGATTTTTTGGTTTTGTATGCTTCATAATATCTTTTAACTTTCAGTTTGATAATTGTTTTCAGCACTTTGTGTTGCTGAAATAGCACAATTGCTGAAGTTGGTTGGAGTTCAATATAAATTGTAGCTTTATAAGCAATGGAAGAGTAAGTGTCTCTTTCTTTGTTCCTTCATTGCTTGTTAGATTTCTGGTACCCCAAATTATGCTAAGTGGAGTTATTATCATGTGACCCTTACTTGTGGTGATTTGATGAATTTCAGAGAGAATGCCATAGAGCTTCTCCAGAGATACAGGAGGGACAGAAGAGTGCTTCTTGATTTTATACTTTCAGGGAGCTTAATCAAGAAAGTTGTAATGCCACCTGGTGCAGTTACACTGGATGATGTGGATCTAGATCAAGTCAGTGTTGATTATGTCCTCAACTGTGCCAAAAAGAGTGAGTTGAATTTGGTCCCTTGCGTTGCTTATCAGTTATCATCCTTCTCTATTTTTGTTTTGTTTACCTTTTCTTAATTGTAAATTTCTTCAATGCAGGTACGTTGCTTGAACTTTCAGAAGCAATTAGAGATTATCATGATCATACTGGGTTACCCCAAATGGTATGTTATGATATGTTCTTCTTCTTTTTTTAATTGGCAAATGTTAGTTTGTTAGTTTTGTTAAAATTGTCAGTGGGGGGATTCGAATCCGCGACTGCTCCCCCCTTCACCCTTAAGGCCCCCCCTTTCCAACTAAAAACTACGTACCCCATTGTCCGGAGGCTCCACGTTATGCATAGGTAAGGGGGAGTGAAATAGTTCGCAACCTTACCCATGCATATGCAAAGAGGCTGTTTCCGTATTCGATCCCATGACCAACAAGTCACCGAGACCCAACTTTACCGCTGTGCCAGACCATAATTATATCTCTATGATATGGTCTTTTTTGATGTTGATATATTTTTGCCAATTGTGTATTTGTGTATGTATGTCCATTTATACACATTTATGTATTAATATTGTGAATGAAGTACTCTGATTTGGCTTGTACACTTGCTGATGACGATTTTATACTATAATAATTCTTAGTTCCTTACTATGTTTAGATGTCATTACTGCATTTTTCCTTTTTAAACATGTTATGGCTAGTCTGTCAACTCTTCCGTTTTATCATACTTGGAAACGAATATGAAGCATCTTTAAAACTACTGAGCTAATTCAATTACTGTCATGACATGCTTTATAAGTTTCATTTCATTTAAAGCTTTTGTTTTTAATTGTTTGTGAGGATCATGTGTGGATTTTAAATGCTTCTGGCTTTAACAGAGTGATACAGGTTCAGTCGGTGAGTTTTATTTGGTCACTGATCCTGGGTCTTCAGGTTCACCTCCCAGGAGGCCACCACCAACTGTTCCTGCTGCAGTGCCTCCTGTCGCTGTTTCCACTCCTCCTGTTCTTCCACCATCCCCAATTGTTTCTAATGTATCAGGATCGGAGTCTTTTGACTCTACTCAAGAAAAGGAGCTAACTGTGGATGACATTGAAGACTTTGAGGATGACGATGATGTTGCGGTGGTTGAAGGTTTCAGAGCTAAAAGGACTCTTAATGATGCTTCTGATCTTGCAGTGAAGTTGCCTTCTTTCTCCACAGGTGATTGTTCTAGAAAACTTATCTGTTGGATAAGTTCTTTCATCCTCACAACTCCTAATCTGTCTATATATTACCGGATGAATAATATTTTGATTTGAAATATGTGCATATCATGGAAAAAGGGAGACATATGATTAAGAAAATTGAATGAACCAACAGTGTTAGCAATGGTTGTAAGGTAAACTATCATACATGAAGTCACCATTTGTTTATCACTGAGTCATAGAAATCATTGCTAAGGTGGAAACCTGAATAATTGAGGCATCCAACATTTCTATGATTGCCCTTGTGCCTTTGTATGGGTCTAGGACATGTCTTAACCAGAAAATTCTCCCTTCTCATATTTTTTTGGCAGAGTAGTTTTTTTGGATTCTATCTGGTGTCAGCCCATGGTTGTTTTAGGGGGTGTGTCTATAAGTCTATTATAGATATCCATAGAGATTTTGGAGGTTTCTTTTGGGATGATGGTTTTGTAGCACTAGCAGGACTTCTTATGCTCCTTCGTACATCTCATCCTTCATAGTATCCTATAATAATTTCTTCTTTTATAGAAAAATACTAAGATATAACTTTTGGATGATTTATGCCGCAAATTTGAATTGAAAGGTTTTAACCAAAGCTATCATGAACTTTCCTAATTTGTGGTTTTACTGATTCTAGGCATCTCAGATGATGATCTTCGTGAAACTGCATATGAGATCCTCTTGGCTTGTGCTGGAGCCACAGGGTATGTTACCAATATATGTTTAATTTGAGAGGATCTCTTTTCCTTGAGAAGGATTTTTATGTGTATTCCATTCTATTTGTGAAAACTTTGATCTGTTTCTTGTTTATCAGGGGTCTGATTGTCCCATCAAAAGAAAAAAAGAAAGATAAAAAATCCAGCTTGATTAGGAAGCTTGGGCGCAGCAAAACTGGAAGTGTTGTATCCCAGTCCCAGAATGCTCCTGGATTAGTTGGCTTGTTGGAAACCATGCGTGTTCAGATGGAGGTATATAGGGGCTTAGGTTCCATTTACTTATATTTTGATCCTTTTCCACTGATTTTTTGCACCATTATGTTTTTTTATTATTTTTGCAGCATACTGTAGTGTACTCTTATATTGTGCAAGTGCCTTTGGTTTCTCTAATGAATATCGTATTTTAGTAAAACCTTTATAATACTGTGCCTTCCTCTTTTCACTGAGGTTGGTGGTTTTGAGGCTGAATTTGGCATTTACTGAGATGGAATGTGGAGGCTTGTCTATTGTGGTTACATAAAATTAATTATCGTATGGTGATAACCGCTCAATTTTTGTTTGTTCCTTTTTTTTTAAGGTTTTGTTGTTTGTTTTTGGTTAGGGAAGGTCTAAGTTTTAATAGCTAAAGTGGAGGTAAAGTGAAATCGCTGGGAGTCAATCCCTACAGAGACTTTGTGTTGCTTGAGCTAAGGCTCCTTGGAGTTTGATAGGTTTTGAATCTGTGATCAGCTCAATATACATTCTGGATTCTGTTTAGTTTTCCTTTTTTTTTGATCGGCAAAGATAATTATTATATATATAACAGTACCAGAGGTACTGAAGAAAACATACACCAACAACAATCTAGCAGAGCTTTGGCTACCTAATACAAGAAAACTGTATTAGGGTGCCAAAGAACAAGCTAGAACCCCACTTGGAGGCCAAAAACCTAGTTACATCCTCCATTACAAACAAAATTGTCTTTAATATGACTAGACCATATGTAGAAAGGAGTGTCGAATCCTTTCTCTAAATTTGCTAACCAAGACCAACAAAAAAATATAGCATCCTCCATCACTTTAGTTTTCCTTATTCTGGATTCATACTCGTAGTTATAACTCTTTGCCTAAAAATTTATCTCCAAAACTATATAGTAACCAATCCCTTTTCCATCTGATCTGCTCTCTTTATTTGGACTTTTACTGATGTCACCTAGTACTATCGCTGTGGCTAATTCTTTCTTAATAGTTTTGCATATAGTTTTTCTTGGTCTACTTCTACCTCTAGTGCTATCGCTATGGCTACCCTCCATCTGATCTACTCTCTTTATTGGACTTCTACTGATCTCGCCTAAAACTGTTTCCCTACACATGCATGTTTTAGCAATCTTATTATTATTTAGCTAAAATGAGACAGCTAATGTTTGGAAACCATGCAAATCAACAAAATCTTGAATTTGTGTTTACTTATGTTTTTTTGCATCCTGCACCCATATTTATAGATAATTTTTGGATGCAGATATCTGAGTCAATGGATATTAGAACAAGACAAGGCTTGCTAAATGCTCTGGTGGGAAAGGTGGGGAAAAGGATGGATACTCTATTGATTCCTTTGGAGTTGCTTTGCTGTATTTCACGTTCAGAATTTTCTGATAAGAAGGCTTTTATCCGTTGGCAAAAGAGGCAGGTAGTGAAATCCATTATAGAATATTTTCTGCTCTCCATATACTCTATCAGCTTGTAAATATGTTGATGAGAAGATGATGATGTTGGTATCATATTTTTTTTTGTTGAACATTTCCCAATTTGTGTCAGTACAGTTAAAAGTTTTAGAGGAGGGGCTTGTTAATCACCCTGCTGTTGGATTTGGTGAATCTGGACGCAAGACAAATGAGTTGAGGATTCTGTTGGCCAAAATTGAAGAAGCAGAGGTGTGTGATTCTCCATTTGGATGTTCATATTTTTACTGTATCCTCTGTTAGCATCAGGTCATAAGAAATGGCTTTCCTTTGTATCATGCCTGATTGGCTGTGGCTTACATGATTTTAATAGTCATACTTGTTTCATTTTACTCTTTTTTTTTTTTTTTTTTTTTTTTTTTTTTTTTTTTTTTTTTTTTTTTTTTTTTTTTTTTTTTTTTTTTAAGTTTCTCCCATCTTCAACTGGTGAACTTCAAAGGACAGAATGCTTGAGATCCCTAAGGGAGATTGCCATTCCACTTGCTGAGAGGCCAGCTCGGGGTGATTTAACTGGGGAAATATGCCATTGGGCAGATGGTTACCACTTAAATGTCAGACTATATGAGAAATTACTTTTAAGTGTATTTGACATGCTAGATGAAGGAAAGCTGACAGAGGTTGGTGTCTTTTTACTTTCCAAGGCCATATTATAGCATGAGTTGAGCCATTACATCCTTCAAATTGTTATCACTAAGCTATGCTTCCTGGTTTTTTTTTATTTACTGAATATTTCCTGAGTACATGGGCTGTTGTGGAAGGGAAAAGAAACAGAGGGCTATTGTGTAACATGTATTTAGTTGCAATCTGCAGCTAAGATTCCATTTTATCAAGAAGGAATAATTATAATGAAACTTTTATTTGAGAAATAGAAATTGGATTGTATAACTTTTTGTAGATTCTGAATTGTCATCTGTGGGTCACCTAATTTCTAGGAAGTGGAAGAAATTCTTGAACTTTTGAAGTCTACTTGGAGAGTTTTAGGAATCACAGAGACAATCCATCAAGCCTGCTATGCATGGGTTTTATTTCGTCAGGTATAGTAGCATCACATTTTCTTTTACTGTTATTTTTAAGAACCGCGGTCAATTTTATAGTTGGAGACTTGGGGTTGGACTGCTATACTGTACTGTTGTTGATTGCCTCAACTTATTTGTAGTTACCATAAAAAAGGTTTAACTACTTTTTGCGTCCCTTCATTTTAGCGTTTTTTTTTTTTTTTTTTTTGTCCTTGCAATTTTTTTTCCATTTTAGTCCTTACAAAATGTGTTTGTTTTGTTTTTCGTCCTTAAAACACTTTAGATAGCGCTTTGAATAGAAAAAAGTGCTTTCAACAGTGAAAAAAATGCCATCTAAAGCGCTTTAAGGACAAAAAACAAAGCAAACATATTTTGCAAGGACTAAAACGTTATTTTTTGCAAGGGCGAAAATGAAAAAAGTGCTAAAATGCAGGGACAAAAAAAATTATTTAAGCCTAAAAAAAATAACCCTGAAAGATGCAGTTGTGTCTCATGGTAGAACCAATTGCCTATTATCACTTTCGCCTTGTTTTTCTGTGTTTTTTCTTTCATGTTTCACTCTCCATAGATACATAATGATTCATTTCTCCTAATTTTTCATTCTCCATTTTCTCTACTGAAATGTAAGCAGTTTGTATTGCTTTATACCCCAATCCAACCTTGTAGATGATCACCATTAGGGACCTTGAATGTGAATTATTATTCTCCTTGGCTATGGTAGTAATCCCTATGGATGGTGCCATAAAGCTTTTGTTGAATAAGGAGAAAACTAAGAGATATATGAGTGAATCCATGTATAGTTACCCTAATTACTATAAATACTAGACACTGTACAGCTGTACCCTATTTACATTCTTTTTGACAACTTCAAACTGAGCATGAAAAATATTGAACTTCAGAATGTTTACGAACTGTTAATATATTTCAAGGAAACATTTGAATTTAGCATAATCTATAAATCTATTTTCCTTGGATATTTGCCTCTTTAATTTTTAATATGCCTGTGTCTCTTTCATCTTCTTGATTTTATCAAAACAAAGTCATTAATTTGCTGGTAATCAAGATTAAGGTTGCTTGGTTAAAATTTGACTCATTGGGATATGCTGACTACATGCCATTCAGCTTAATTTCTGTTGTTCTTTGGCTGTTTTATTTTTATTTCATTTTGTGATTACTGTAATATTTGATTAGCTAATATTTGTTGAATAATGTGACACAACTCTTTCTTTAATCATTATTTATGTTATATTTCTTTCTTTTATTATGGGGATGCAGTATGTTATCACAAGGGAGCATGGGGTTTTGCTGCATGCTCTTGAGCAATTAAATAAAATACCACTGATGGAGCAAAGAGGCCAACAAGAGAGGTTGCACTTGAAAAGCTTGCATTCTAAGGTTGAAGGCGAACGAGATATGTCTTTCTTACAGGCTTTCTTAACACCAATTCAGAGATGGACTGACAAGCAGCTTGGAGATTACCATCAGCATTTCAATGAGGTTTGTTCAACTGTTAGGTTGTTAGGTATTACCGGATCTGATACTTGGATATGTTTCTGTGTCTGATTGTTGAAGAGCTTTTGTGAAGTAATAATTTGTTTTATCTTACTTTTTTGATATTCAATGTTTTAGGAGCATCTTCATCCTCCTTTTTTTGGTAAATATTTAAGTGTTATGATTTTGATTGCAATGAAAGAAGTGCACAAATCACAGTTAATAATATTTTTAAGTTGGAATCCATGTCTGCATTTGTGAAAGTAGCCACCAGAATTTGTTTGGTGTTCCTGTAAGAAGACTTTGGGGGGTTCTGGTCAATTCAAACCATCAAGAACAAACATTGTATGTAGTATACCAAAGTGAAATTGATTTGTGTTGCATCTGATGCTAACATATATATTTCACCATGTATTTAGTTGTTCCCACTCATTACTAGCTGTTCTAACTTATGATTGTATGCTCTTCCTTGTTTTTCTTTTCAAAAGAAATACTCTTGAAGTCTTCTCCCCTTTTCTTTTCTCTTCGAAACTTTGTTTTGATTTTATACCAATTAATTATAATATCTTGTGTTGCACCTTTAATTTTTTTTCGTTTTGCAAAATTTATACTTTTTAGGGTTCAGCAACTATGGAAAAGATTGTAGCAGTTGCAATGATTACCAGGAGGCTTCTACTGGAAGAACCAGAAACTGTGTGTAATTCAGTTTGATGACATCTTTTGCTTTTAGATAGATCATTTTGTAAAAAATATTATGGTAGGCATAAATTTCGTTTATTAGAAGTTTCTTTTGCCATTTTTCCTGCAGACCACAAAGTCCTTGCCAATTAGTGATCGTGATCAGATAGAGATATATGTATCATCATCAATTAAGAATGCATTTTCAAGGGTGAGTATTAATTTGCAAAGATGTTTGAATATCTAAAGTTCAAGTTCTATGTTCATTGAAATCCTAATTTGCTAGTCAGAATTATCTTCCACTTAACTGATAAATGACAGACAACTCACAAATCTTCCCGTTCATTGTTATTGATTATATACATGTTTAAGTGGACTTTTTTTAAGCATGACATAATTATAATTATATATTTACATTTTGGTAGAATTTGTCTTTAGCTTTAAATATATATCATAGAATTTCGAAGCAAATGTGTACCTAAAATTGTTTGTCTTTTTTTTATATTCTGCCAAGTGATTTGAATGTGCATGGGGACATTTGCTTTTACTTCTATCGTTTTTAATTGCAAACTACAGTTTGTTTTTGTTTCCATTTTTATTTTATACCTATCTTTATATTTAAGGAATCTTTTACTTTCTGCAGACAGTGCAAGTTGTTGAAAGAGTCGATATGTCACATGAGCATCCCTTGGCATTACTTGCAGAAGAACTGAAGAAGCTCCTAAAAAAGGAATCAGCAACTTTCTTGCCTATTTTATCTCAGAGGCATCCTCAAGCAACTGTTGTATCTGCATCATTAGTTCACAAACTTTATGGCCACAGACTGGTGAGTGTGTATATGGTTTGTTTATATTTTTTTTGGATCACTTTAAGGAATATATCTTCAAAATGACTGAAAATTTGTTTTCGTATTTTCAGAAACCCTTTCTGGATAGTGCAGAACATTTAAGCGAGGACGTCATTTCTGTATTTCCTGCAGCTGAAAATCTAGAGCAGTTCATAATGGCACTTATTACATCTGTATGCCATGAAGAAAATGCTGATATCTTGTTGAAGAAATTAAATCTCTACCAGGTTAGGTGGATAAATTGCTTTTAGAGTACGCAAAATTGTATATTTGATCAGATATATCTTGTTATTTCTTTTACATTAGAACCTGTTCACATGTTCCATATATCTTGTTATTTCTTTTACATTAGAAACTGAGATAAAAGGATGTTTACTTGTTTAGATCAATCATGATTTGTTTGACAAACGCCATGTTGAGATTGACAGTTGGAGGGCATAATTCTGATTATCTACCGACATGTGTTTTCTATTGTCATTTAGTTTCATCACATTTATGTTTCAAATAGTTTTACATTTGTCCACTCTTAGGAAATTTAGCATATAGTTTTTTGTCATCTATCCTCCTAGTCTTATTTTATTTATTCTAAACTTTGGTCCTTGCCCCTTTTTCTTGTTATAGATTGAGACGAAATCTGGAACATTGGTGCTACGTTGGGTCAATTCACAGCTTGGAAGAATTTTAGGTTGGGCAGAGCGGGTTATTCAACAAGAGGTAAATCCCCTAACCAACAGTGCTATACTGTCAAATGCCTGGCATTTTGAATGTCTATTTGTGACAAGATGGGACACAGGCTTTTCTTAAGGTCTAGTTTCGTTGTTCATTCTTAGAAGTTTTTTTTGGTAATATCTATTGTATATTCAAACTTAGCATCAGAGTAGTTAATTGTGGATAGTGGTGTGTAATGGCTGACCCCAAACCTGGTATAATGAAGTAGCAGATGATGGGATGACCAATTTACTAAATATAATGGATTCAATGCGAATAATTTATAGTGCACACCCATAAGTTCTCAAAAATAGTAAAAATGAATTAATAAAAAGTGGGGTTTTCTGTGAAGCTCAAAATGAAGAGGAACCGGAGTTGGTGAGTGAAATGGGAGTTTTCTGTGAAGCTCAAAACAGCTGGGTTTATTGAGTGAAATTTGTTAAGTGAGATGGGTTTTAAATCCTAAAATCCTTCTGATGCTAAAAAGGATTAGATTCACTATGAAAAATTCATTTGTGTAGGATTGATTTAATTTAATCTTATTCTCTCTCTCTCTCTCTCTCCATATATATATATATATATTAACATCAACATCAACATCAACAATACCTTTAACCCAAGTTAATTGGGGTCAGTGGTAGATGAACCCAACGATAGATTGGAAATAAGAAAAGGAAAGAGAAAGGGAGACGGGTAGAAAAAGTGGAAATAAGACAAAAGAGAAGAAAAATAAGCTAAAATAAAAGAGGGGTGAAAGGAAGAGGAAAATAATTAAAACAAGTAAACGACTGGAACATAGAACTACTAATGGGTTTAACCCTCCACCAAGCTTATAGTTTTTCTCCATTCCGTCCTAAGACATACTGTCCGCCAATCTATATTCCATTCCATTAGGTCTTGTTTAACTACCCCATATATATATAATAAAAAATAAAATCAACTAATCAAGATATCAATATATTGTTAAAATAATATTTTTCCTTTTGCACTCAGTTTTCTTCATTTTCTATGCTGCTTCTACAGTTCTACTAAGCTTCTTCACTGAATAAATGTTTTAATAATTTTTTAATATACTTTCACAGCATTGGGACCCGATATCTCCTCAACAACGACATGCTGGTTCTATTGTGGAAGTTTACAGGATTGTTGAGGAGGTAAGAATGTGGTAGTCTTTCTGGGATTTATGACAAGGTTGTGCAACAAATAGTTTTTCATGATCTACCAACTTGAACAGCCACTACCTTGGTCTGTGTGTGGATCATGTATTTTTCCCATTTCTGCATCACTTTTTCTTTTTGTATTACACGTAATAAGAAAAAAAAACTGTAATTCTGTATACCTCAAAGAAAATGTAGAAAATGTAACCTAATTAACAAAGGAAAAAGTTCAAGTACTCGAGTTGCTCCTCCAGGGCAAATGGATATTATTTGTCAGTTTCTTTTATATCATTTGGAACCTTGATTCTTCAATGTATGTAGGAGACTTAATTAAATTCATTATAAATGGATGCTTCCTTCTTAAATGACACCTAAAATTATAGAAATATGTGACACTTTCAGTTTTCCACTTTCATTTTTTCCACCTGTAAAAGTACAAGAAATCAAATGACCCTTTTTGTGTTCTTAATGTGTGGAAGTATGTGGAATTTTCCCAACTATGATCTGAGGTTAATTGTCACTTCAGTGCAATGATAACTGGTTGTCTATACAATGTGCTGATGAGAAATAGTAGCATATAAAATATTGTTCTCTTTTGGTTACAGATTTTGTAGCAGAGCCTGTTACTTATTAGCTTATTTTTATTATAACAATAATTTTATTAATTTGATATCTTATTGGGTGCAGACGGTTGATCAATTTTTTGGTCTTAAAGTTCCAATGAGGTTTACAGAATTGAACAGCTTGTTTCGTGGCATTGACAATGCTCTCCAAGTGTATGCAAATAATGTTGTTAATGAGTTGG
>PYAF01004598.1:603054-632408 GCA_007407185.1 Glycine tomentella
TTTTTTGGTCTTAAAGTTCCAATGAGGTTTACAGAATTGAACAGCTTGTTTCGTGGCATTGACAATGCTCTCCAAGTGTATGCAAATAATGTTGTTAATGAGTTGGGTAAGTAGATACTTAATATTTATGGTTTTTGCTGACAGTTCTCGTAGGACATAATTTAATGATGGATTGGGGATCTGTTCTCCATGAAAATGAAATTCAGAAAATTATTTCCACTAGAGGGATCTGGCTCAACTCATATTATATAATGCTTTCGTTAAGAATTTTCTCTGCATTATTTTCTCGAAAATCAACTGTCTGATTGTATAAGAGTATCCAAGACCCTAGAATAGCAAATTCACATGTTCTTATCTTAGTCTTAGTCATAAATAAAGTTAACTACCTTTTAATTATAGTTCACCAAAAAAAAAAAAAAAAAAACCCACCTTTTAATTATTATGCTTTGTTATCACGATTTCAAAGTTCTAATCATGTTCACTTGATGTAGTGTCTTATTAGCATGATAACTATATGAGGCTAAAGTGGTGAAGTTTTTGTTTAATGATAAGTTACAATATTTTACCTCGTGTTAATGTATTGCGTACATTCTTACTCTTACCATTTTCATAACTATACATTCATTAGTAGATGGTGTAATCCTTGCATCTCTTTCAACATACTTTTCTAATGTTTTCTCAAAAGATTTTCTTATATATCAATTTTTCATCCTCTTCTAAGATTATGCATATTCTATAGACATTATGTTCTTATGAATCTTAAGGTGTACCTTCAATTACACAGTAAGCAAGGAGGAACTGATACCACCTGTGCCTATTCTTACACGATACAAAAAGGAAGCTGGAATAAAGGCTTTTGTAAAGAAGGAACTGTTTGATGCTCGTGTGCCTGAGCCTGATGAAACAAGGCCCAGCCAAATTAGTGTCCTTGCAACTCCAACACTTTGTGTTCAATTAAATACATTATACGTGAGTTCACCCAAACTTGGTTGTACCTGGAGTATTTTAACTCTTGTTTATGTGGTTGGATATATCTCTTTTCTCATTTCAAGCTACCTTTTTAATCAGCTTTTGTTCCTTATCATATTATTTTCACTCTTGCTTAATGTGGTTAAAGTTTTTTTTTTTTTTTTTTTTTTAATTTCTTATAATTTTTACTAGGTCTTTTCTCCTTCATCAACATTTTATTAAATTTTTTTAAATCCATAAAATGGATCAAGGATGGCATTTTTTTTCCAATAGAAAAATGTGGTTAGATGGTACCTCATAGTCCTTTTTAATAGTAGTTTATTGATGGATGCTGCCATGCTGCTGTTAAAATTGTCTAGTCTAAAGGAGATGATGCTGAATTGGATTTTGTTGTTTTAGTAACTCTCTTTATACTTGTGCTGCATATGCTGAATCTTCTTTCAATATGTCGTGACATTAATTTAACTTTTTTCTGCCATCTACAGTATGCGATTAGTCATCTGAATAAATTGGAAGACAACATCTGGGAGCGATGGACAAGTAAAAGGTCCCAAGAAAAACTCATAAGTATGTGCTGAAAATTATGGTGCTTTTAGGTATAGAGGTGGAGAATAGAGATGAAAGAGAATGAAACACGGAATTGATGTTAACTGAGATGTATTACAATGTGTTGATGTGTTTGATATGTTTGTAAAACCTAGCTGGAGCACTAGCCCTTATTTATACTGATCGTAATCTTAACTAATTAGGGAAACAAATCATGAGAAAATATGAAAACTAATCCTAAGAGATAATGAGGAATAGAGAAATCAATCCTTGAAGATAATCTTAGATTTGGTAATATTTTTTGGATATAATAAATAAATACTTTTGAAAATATAAATTATATTGTAATTAAAATTCGTAATAAAAATTGGTAAGATATAAATTATATTTTAGACTTATGAGACACAATTTATATCTTGATACAAGGTTGTTTTTAACTATTGATAATTTCTGTTAAAAGATATTGAAATTCAATTTAGAAATGAAGATGAAAGGGGATAGATTGAAAGAAATAATAGGTTAATAAAAATCCCTTAAAACACTCTCGTTGAAGAAAAACTCCTAAAAATGCACTCATCAAAGAATAATTCTTAAAAACACTCTCATTCAAGATAGTTATTCAAATTTATATATATAAAGGATTTATTTTTATGATTCTATGGTGTATTTATTTAAAGAGGAAAGTCTAGAGATTGTCTCTTTGCTGTTACAATTTTATTGTGTAGGATCATGTTCATGTTATCCCGTTGGTTCTTTTCTCTTAACTGTTTAAAGGGAAATTTTCATTACTGAAATTCAGAAAGATTGAATGCTGTGTTGCATTTGTACGCCTCTTTGGCTTGTAGATATTTTTTTCCCTGCCCCCTCTCCCTTTTTTAAGAGGATATTTATCCTCCACTCACATGTGCCTTTCCTCTTTAATAAATTTATTCTTTTATTAAAAAAAAAGGAATGTGAATCTCTTTATTCATCTGCATTTATACAAAATTGATAAAATTTTGACACCATTTTTTGGTGGGGTGTGGTGGATACCAAGAGATATATAGGCCCTGTTTTAATAAACTTCAATAAGTACTTATAGGAAAAGAAGATAAGGTAAATGAATTAAACTTCTCCCTCTTAGAATGTGCTAATTTAAAGCAAATATAGGATCCAATTGAATTAGTGTTGTCTGATAGGACTCAACTGCAAGGTATGGCACTTGAGTCCTATAACAGAAATTTACTGTAATGTTGTGTGACGAAGATAACCATACTAATCCTTTATTTATAATGAGCAAATAGGATCTACATTAATTACATATAATCAATCTAATCTGAGTGATAATGAACAAATCCCTAATTGCTCTCTAATCATAATTAACAGAATAATATGTAATCTTAACAAGTCCCACATTAGAAGTGTGGGATTCTAGTGTGGGGTTTATAGGGCTTTGGGTTCTCCAACTACAATAGTTAGCTTTTGTGGTATGCTTCGCTCAAGGTTTTATCAGTATCCTTGCAAAATTATCTTACGATGTGTATGCACTTTTTTGGGTTTATTTCTGAGTTTTGCAACAGTTCTTGAATTACATTTTGGGAGTGATTTGTGGGATGTGAATTATTTTCTATACATTTTCTTTCCTATATTGTTATTCTCTTTGCATCACTACCTATTTGCTCCTTTTATTTCCTCCAAATTCTCCCGGTTGCTGTAATTTTCATTGTCATTCTCTTACTAAAAGCAGGAAATTTGTTTCTTTAGCAACTTGTCATATGATTAAATAACCACATGGCTGTGTATGGACAGTGAAGGGCATTCATCTTAAAATACTTTTTCTCCTCTAATTTCTGTAAAAGTTGAACTTTTTTCTGTCTTCAAGTGAAATTTCTATTATTGGAATTAAGAGATTCAGAATTGCAATGCTAGATATGTTTCAACATTTCAACCTATCAATGAAACATGTGATTTCTGCAATACATTGATGCAACCATGATTGTGCATAACAGTTTGTTATTAATTCCAGTTTTGATCTTTCTATTGTTGCTATATACATGACAACATGCCAATATTCCATTCGTTTCCTCTTTTTATGTCTTCCTTTCCAAAATGATAATAATAATAATAATTATTGATATGAATACTGTTTAATTGCTGACACTTTTACCACAATCCTCTTGTCAATAGAGAAATCCTTCGATGACAAGCCCAAAAGTTCCCAAAAGGATACCTTTGAGGGAAGTAGAAAAGTTATAAATGCTGCTATGGACCGCATTTGTGAGTACACGGGTGAGAATATGGAGCTTTGTCTCATTTTGTTTTTTTCTTGCATATTAAACTTCTCTAATCACTTTATTGGGTTAATTCTCAACTTGCAGGAACTAAAATTGTCTTCTGTGATTTGAGAGTTCCATTTATGGACAACTTATATAAACCCAGTGTCTCTGGCTGTAGGTTGGATGCACTTATAGAGCCACTTGATATGGTAATGTTTCTATTATAGAAATTTGTCTTTATTTTATATTATACTTATTAGATTGCTTTTAATTGCAAATACATTGTGAGTATTATATGTTGTCAAAAGTTAAATCTTAGATTGCATCAATCTCATTTAATTATCAGATGATATTCTGAATTTCTGATTTAAATTTGGGTATAAAGAGATGGGTGTAGGCATAGGAAACGAAACTAAGGCTTATGCCTATGGCCACACATTTATGGGTCTTCTAGACCACCAAATACTCACCCTATGCAGACTAGAGCTAAGTTTGGCATAGTCAAACCCATGGCAGGGTTACCTATTGGCTGCAAGTGGGTATTTAGGATGAAGAAGCTGATTGTACAGTAAATAAGAATAAAGGCTAGACTTGCAGCCAAGGGGTTTCATCAACAATTTGGTTGTGAATATACAGAGACATTTTCTCCAGTGATTAAATCTGTCACTATTCGGCTCCTCACAATGACTTAAAACCTATCTATTCACAGGGTTAAAACAGGCTCCCCAGGCCTTGTTTGGAAGACTAAAATCCACCTTCCTAGCTTCTGATCAGTGTGCTGATATCCTAACTAAAGCTCTCTCTCCCACTAGTTTTGTTGCTCTGAGCAAGTTCAGTTGGGTGATTCTTCTGTATCACATGCCTCTTGAGCTTAGGGGTATTATAGTGTTACTCATGTAATAATAGGGTACTTTTGCTTCTGTAACTAACCTCAGTCAATCTGTTTTCTGTGAAGGTAGACTTGGGGGAGCTATAAATACCTGAGCCCTGTTATTCTCCGTTGTAATTGAGATTTTAGATTCATTTAGTCAGTTACCAAGTGCAGTTATCTTTTTCTCATTCACACTGAAGTCTAACATAAAGTTTTGAAAAATGTAATGTGTATGCAATGTTATGCTTTGCATGAACTAAGTCAGGCTGTGTTAATAATGAATGTGTAATGTTATATGCACTGTGTACACAAGATTGTTATTTATGTTTGATATATGAAAATAAAGAGTAAAAAACATGGCTGCATAGGTCACTAAGGCCTATGCTGACGCTGAGGGCTTCACTTTTTAGAAGGCCAAAAAAATTATTCATTATGTTTGTTTATATACATAATTATAAAAGTAAATTTTAAAAATTTAAGTTTCAGAATTTGTTTTTAAACTTAGAAATTAAAATACCGCTTGAAGTATTGAATGTGGATACATTTGAAAGGTTTTTAAATGTCTGTTAACAAGCATAACTCACCATATTTATTGTGGATTCACTTGAAAGTCTAAATTTTTAGCTTTTTTTTTTTTTGAAAAATCAATTTTGGTGGCAAATTTAATTGATCATTAGGTTACCAATTTTGAATATTTTTAGGAACTTAGCCAACTTTGTGATATTGTTGTGGAGCCTCTCAGGGATCGCATAGTGACAAGTCTTCTTCAGGCATCATTGGTTGGTATCTTAGCCTGTCTTATAAATTCATTACTAGTATTGTGATTTTAACACTTTCCTGCATGCCAGGATGGCTTACTCCGTGTTATCTTAGATGGGGGTCCATCAAGAGTTTTCTTTACCGGTGATGCAAAATTATTAGAGGAAGATCTGGAGGTGTTAAAGGTAGGTTATCTACTTATCTAACCTAGTCAATTCAATGCCATCTACAATTTGTGACAGACTAATTAGATTTTTGGATTTTTTGTACTTTTTTCCCTATAAAATTGAGAGTTTGAGTATCTTAATGTTTTAAAGTCGGTGAATGTTGACGTGTTTCTTGTAGGAATTCTTTATATCTGGAGGTGACGGCCTCCCTCGGGGTGTAGTCGAAAATCAGGTTGCACGTGTTCGGCATGTGATCAAGTTGCACGGCTATGAGGTTGGTTCACCTATATCCCATGTTTGGTATTGGATTAGCTAGGTATCAAATAGCCTTAGCCATATCTTGAGACCATGTTTGGTGTTAATGATTGTGTTGGTATTGCTATGTTGTCAAATTCATCATTATATTTAAATTCTCTTATATACTAGTTTTCTCTGTTTGATGTACCCTATAATTTAATACAACAACAAAAGCCTTATCCCACTAGGTGAGTCTTGTATCAACAAATTTTATGTTGACTGCTGACAAACTTAATACAATCTTCCTCTTTTATTTGAACTTGGCGGTACCAGCTATAATTTATTAATGATAGAAAATATTTTCTTGCATCAATCATGTCTCAGAAAGCATGAAAAAATGATCTGTATTATTTTGCAGACGCGAGAGTTGATTGAAGACTTAAAATCTGCTAGTGGCATGGAAATGCAAGGTGGCAAAAGCAAACTGGGAACTGATTCCAAAACTCTAATAAGAATATTATGCCACAGGAGTGACTCAGAAGCCTCTCAATTTCTGAAGAAACAATTCAAAATACCTAGTTCTTCGGCTTAGAGGAATGTGTACAACAAAAGGGAACCAGCAAAATTTTTCATTTTGGTGTTAGCTTTCTGTGAATATACATTGCTGCCAATGTGCCATTTTTTGTCAGAATTATTAAAATTACCCATTCGGTGTATAATTAGGGGCCATAACTGATTTCTTTTCTTTCCTTTTTTTTTTTTCCGTTTTTAACTAATTACATTGTTGTTGATCTTCATTTGTAAAATTTCCTCCATGTGAAAACTGTAACTGTAAGAGTTCAATTACTGAAGCTGCTATTCTTTTTTATAAGGGTAGTTTTTTCATATTAAGAAAACTTCAACTGAATGTGCAATTTATTCCCTAACTTCCTAATAAAGCAGTTTTATTTCTATATATTGTACTTGAATGAACAAAGTAAATAAAATGTTATGTAAATCATCGTTTAGTAAGATAAGATCATTATGGTATAGTTAAATGCATGTTTGGATTAAAGTTGTGAGAGTTCAAAAGTATTTTTATTCTATATGCAACATTTTTTTCTTATTTCATTGGTGCATTAAAATTGGTTATTATACATTAAAATTTTTACAAAAATATTTTCCGACTCTAATCCAAACATAACATAAATTAATTAAGATTGGATATACTGGTTTTGGTAGTGATTAGATAAAATACTCTTAATTGCTCTAAAGGAACCTTTCTCCTAAATTCTATAATATAGTAGGTTCAGTATTTTCCGAAAATTTCCCAAGAGCCAAGACAGTGAGCAGAATCAATGATTAATTCATTCATGGAAATATACAGCTGCTGTTATATGTCAGTATTGTAGGGAAGATCGTAACATGCATGCCACTGTATTTGCTAGTAAAGATCGTTCATAAAAATTGCCTATTACTTAATTCATCAGTACACTAACCCTGCACTGAATCTAGCCACCCCTAATATATAAACTTAATGGTGTATATTTGAGTTATTTAATTAGTTTAATCAGAGTTTTCTATGCTCTGTTGAGCTATTTAAGTTCTTTTTTTTCTTACACATACATTTTAAATTATTGTTTTCATGGTTATATAAGTAACAGTAACACACCGTCATAGCCTATATATATATATATATATATATATATATATATATATATATATATATGTATGTATGCATGATGTTAGGTTTCTTGAATTTCTTTATTGATAAGTTGGTCACTGAAGTCTTCATTAAATGTGTACGATGTATATCTTGGATTTATTTATTCATAAGTTAACCACCGAACTAGACTAGACTCTAAAGCTTTCATTATATGGATTATGTTGCCTCATGTTCAGAAGACTTTAAACCTTGAAACAAAGGCATGAGTTAGTCGTTCACATTGTGTTTACAAATTGAGCGAGGCCTTATCTGTATATGAATAATTAAAATATATAAAATTATTTTCTGTAGCCAATAGTAAATATTTTTGGATGAAAATAATATAATATTCATCAATCTTATACTTTAGCTAAATGTATACATATTAGTATTTTATGTAATTATGCTAAATGATAAGTTAAGTGATGCATTCAAATTTTGGAAATATTAGTAACCTATTGTTTAGAAGTTACATACAATTTTATCTTTATATCATCAATATCAACAGCATCTTTAATTCAAATTAATTGACGTCGGTGATAGATAAATCCAATATATAAAAAAAATATTTTTGAATTTGAATCTTTGATTAACAAGTCATGAATGTGTCAGGTCTTGGACTCTCTCTTAAAATAAAATAAAGATAGAATATTGTAACAAGTCTCTTAAAATAATAAAATAAAGACAGAAAACAAAGATGAATAGACTACCTTCGGAAAAGGCTAGCGATGTTGGAGTTGGATCAGGATCGGGTAGTAAAGTGCCACAATCAACATCTTCGGTGGTTGAAAGTGATATTTGTGGCAGAGATGATGACAAAGAAAGGATTTTTGAATGACTCACTTCTGAGTTCTGATACTGATAAGAAGCTATCAATACTTTCTATCGTGGGCATGGGCGAGTTGGGTAAGACCACACTTGCCCAACTTGTATACAATGACTCAAGGATAGAAGGTACATTTAATATTAAAGCTTCGGTCTGCGTCTCAGATGATGTTTTCAACGTATCAAGATCAATTCTTGACACGATTACTGATTCAACTGATCATAGTAGAGAGGTAGAAATGGTTCAGAGAAGACTAAAAGAAAAATTGGCAGATAAAAGATTTCTTCTCATTTTGGATGACGTTTGGAACGAAAGCAGGCCTAAATGGGAAGCTGTGCAAAATGCTCTTGTTTGTGGGGCTCAGGGGAGTAGGATTCATCTCAGGACACGCAGTGAGAAGGTTTCTTCTACCATTCGATCAGAATAACATCCCCTGCAGCCATTACAAGAAAATTATTGCTGGTAGTTGTTTGCGAAACATGCATTTCAAGATGGTAATCCTCAACCAAATCCAGAGTGCCACGGGATTGTTATGAAGATAGTTGAAAAATGTAAAGGACGTCCTCTAGCCTTGAAGACAATGGGAAATCTATCTGTTTCAGAATGGGAAACATATTGAAAAGTGAGATATGGGAATCAGAGGATAGTGATATTGTTTCTGCTTTAGCACTGAGCTATCACCACCTTCCTCCCCATCTCAAGACATGCTTTGCTTACTGTGGTTTATTCCTGAAGGACTATGAGGTTGACAAGGAGTGTTTAATTCAGTTGTGGATGGCTGAAAATTTCCTACACTGCCATCAAAGCAGTAAGAGTCCAGAAGAAGTTGGCCAGCAGTACTTCCATGATCTACTATGGAGGTCATTCTTTCAACAATCAAGCAAAAACAAAGAAGTATTTGTCATGCCTGACCTTCTAAATGATTTGGCAAAATATATTTGTGGGGACATCTATTTCAGGTTGGAAGTTGATGAAGCAAAAAGTACACAGAAATCAGACCGTCATTTTTCAGTTGTAATTGATCACCACTAATATTTTGATGGGTTTGGAACTTTGTGATACTAAAAGCATGTGAACATTTATGTCAACAATTAGGAGCATGAATGAATATTACTATCGTTGGCATTGCATTATGTCGATACATGATTTGTTCTCCAAGTTTAAGCTCTTACGTGTCTTATCTCTGTCTCTGTGTTCTGACATTAAATAGCTGCCTGACTTTCTTTGCAATCTTAAACATCTCCGTTCATTTGAGCCCTCCAACATAGAAAAACTACCTGAATCCACATATTCACTTTACAACTTGCAAATACTGAAGCTAAACAATTGTCCATATTTGGAGGAGCTGCCCTTGAATTTGCATGAACTCACCAATTTGCATCGCCTTGAATTTATCAAACAGTTAGCAGAGGAGGTCTTCCCAAATCCATTTCATATCTTCAAATTGCGGGCTATTGTCCTTTGCTCAAACAGCGTTGCCAGAAACCAGAAGGCCAAGACTGGCCAAAGATGCTGATCACATTCAAGTCCTGCTGATATAGTGATGTTGATTTTTAAGAAACTTATATCTGCTTTGTGTGTGAGACGTTGCTGAGTTGTTTATTATTGGATAAAATATTTCACATTTAAATCTTCTTTATAATTTTTTATCAGAATTTATTTTGTTATTGATAAGTAATTTTTGGTATTTGTTTAATGATTTGAAGAGTTTACCTCTAAAAAGATAATTGTCATTCTTATATTATAAAGGTTTTATATAGTTAAAAGTGACTTTATTATCTCCTAAATTTCACTTCTAACAATTGTACGTAGAGCTGCATACTGTGTAATATGGAATTTATTTAGCTTGTTACATTATGAAAGTATATATTCAAAAGAAATGTACTTATCTGAAGATTCAAATCAAAAGAACATTTTTAAGTGCTTAGTTGTAAATACTTTTCATCGTTTTTCTTGTCTTGAATTTTAGATGAGGTAAATCTTATTCTTACAACCAGTGAAATCCTTGAACTTTCATTTGATCACATTGATTCTCAAATATACATATAATTATGGAAAGTACTGCAACCTTTAAAATTTTCAACTTTTGCAGTATTATTTACTTCCAAAAAAAATTATACACAATTTAACATGTATAATAAATTTATTAACTTTTTAAATAATTGTCTTAAAATAATTTAAATAATAATTTATAATCGTATTAAACTTATTTTCTTAACAATGTTTGGATTAAAATATTTAAGGTCTTTATTGTTTGAATAAAAATATTTTTTTTGAAGACTTGAATAAAAATATTTAAGATTGTTATACATTTAACAACTTCTAAATTTGTAATTTGCCAAAAAAAATTAATTAACTGCTACTTATAATTATATTAAGGTTGTAGTTATTGTTTATGTTACAAGAGCTCTTCCAGAGATATTTACAAATTATCCCATATTAACAACAGAAATCACATTCTTGTAGAATATGAGTTTGTTTTCTTATCAACAGATGAATTGGACCAATTTTTTGTGACATTATATGGTTGTAGTTAAGTTCCTAAAAATATTTATTAAAAAATATTAAATAAGATATTAATAATTAATAATATTTTAAAAGGAAACTTAAAATAATTTATCTTTCACCCCCTTTTAGTAACTTACAAATTCTAATTTATAGATTACTATCCTAGAAACCCTGGATTTCTTACTTCACCCCTTATGTATTGTTTCCCCCAACAAGTTACAGCAATTTTTAATTTAATTTATCTTGATATTTTTTTACCTGATAAAAAGTATTAAATATTTTTTTATTACTGTATATATTGATTCAGACTACGATTTAATTAATTCAAAATTGACGCATGATTAAAATAGTTGAAGATTACCTAGTTATTTGGTTGGACACTATAAAAATATATATTCAGGTAATATTTAACTTTTTTATCAACTTCTCTTTAAATGTAAAAACTCTTATTTTTTTTTTAAAAAAAAACTTTTCTATCCCAACTTCACTTTCAAAGAAGGAAATTAAAACTGAAAAAGAAAAAGGACTGCACTAGTTAAATATCAGGCTTGTACATTTATTGATACAATGCATTTAAAAGACTATCACCCTTCTGTTAGATTTAGACACTATGATATATATATATATATATATATATATATATATATATATATATATTACAAATCATCATGAAAATTGGCTTCCAATCTTACGTAAAAAGGCAAGCATCGGAATATCCTACAGTCTAACGCTGCTAGAACGAGCCATTGCAAATAGAATCCATTTATTTTTCCCAGTCCTTCCTTTCAAAGTATGCAAAACAAATTAGATAATTCCAATTCATATCTCGAATAACATAGAAACACAATCTCATGGATAATGTTCACTTAGTAATAGATTGAACATTTCAAATTTTAAATTCCTGTTAATATAACTAATAAATCATAATTAAATACCAAATGATAAATAAACTAATATCACCTAACAGAACAACTACAACTGATGTCGCCTAATCTCATAGCAAACCAATGCATCAAGAAGATGAATTTTTTTAATTTACATTGACATAGACCTTTACAAAAAGAAATAGATCACAGGATATGGAATCTGAAATTGTAAAGTATCTGGACTAAATATTTGCATGATCCAATTATTTCCTGTACATTGGAATGTGTGTCTTCACTCTTCATCACGTGTTTGTTTAAAATATTCACAACTATAAACAAAGTGCAAGATGAAATTGGTCACATAATATTTACTTTGAATAAGAAAAAGATTGTTATTATGATCAAGGAAACCACAAATATATAAAGACAAACAGTCAACTATTTGAGACAGCTTCATTCATCAAATATTAATCATCAGAAAAAAATAAAACAAAGGAATGGATCATGGTTTAAAATAACATTCCGCAATTACCCGCAATATAAATGTTTTTTACTCACTACAACCACAACCTCAATTTAAAATGATGGGATGGACCAAATAATGGAGCCATCAAAATCAAATTATTAGAAAGATTACGTTAGGAAACGACAAATCACTAATATTTATATTAGGAAATTAAAGAATGCATAGAGGCAATCAAGGGAATTGAATGCTTGATGAAACAGATTGCAAGAGATGCCATCAAGGGGAATTCATTGTTTTGTGTAACATATTTCTAGATTTTGAGCAGGGATTTTGTCTTTGAGTGTTATCTTTGGAAGAGAATCTAGCTAGGAGACAGATGAAATTAGTCACATAATATTTACCTTGAATGATACGGAGATCGTGTTGTAGAATTTGTTATCCGACATCGCGTACCCAGCTCGGCACCACAATCGTTGTAGTGTTTTCTACCCGGATTTCGCGTACTCGCGTACCCGGCACTACAACCTTCTGCTCGGCTGGAAGCTTCCTCTACCGAATCGAAACACTGGGGAGTCATAACTCAACCCTCAGCAACACAAAACAGAGTAAAATGCAGCGGAAACACAAAAACAACAAGCTCGAGAGAAGATAGGGAGAGAATCAACACACAATATAGCTTAACGTGGGAGAAAACCTCCAAGAGGAAAAACCCACGGGACCAAGTCCAGAAACAATCCACTATTCATAAATAATGGTTACAAAACGCTTGACGGCCACCTGCCGGAGCCACTCAGCCTCGCTCACAGAAGTGGAACCCTCAACAAGAAGCTCTCACAGCCCTCGAAGACACACTCTCTACGGCCTAACACCGGAGACACACCCACTCTCTGTTTCGCTCAGCCTCACACTGCCGCACCTTGAGTCAGTCTCTCAATCTGTCTCTTGCGTCACCTTCCTCCATCCATAAAGGGAGTATTTATAGAAAGACACCACATTTAGGGATTTACCCTAAATGGTAATGGGTCGAGGTCAACACCTCGAAATTTGGGTCCAATAACTTTTCCCTTTGACTCCTAGGGATTTGGGCCAGCATTAAACGGAACCTTATCCAACAAGTCTCCCCCTTTCGTTTCAATGTGACAAACTGGCAACCCGGACTAAAGCCGGTCTTCCACTGGACGATCTCTTTCCGACCTCCTCTAGCCGACCTCAACCACTCGGCCTCTTGCCGAGGTCCTCTACTCGGCCTCGACCCGAGTAGGCCTACTCGGCACCTCATGCCGAGTTCACGAGCCCGGCTCCCACATAGCAATCTTCAAGCTTCATTGCTGGTACCGGCTTCGTCATCATGTCCCAATTCTGACTCGTGTGCACCTTTCCAAGTGTGAGCTTTCCGTCCTCCACCGCATCCCGGATCCAATGATACCGCACATCAATGTGCTTGGTGCGGGAGTGATATGTCGAGTTCTGCGCAAGGTGAATTGCGCTCTGGCTGTCACACTTCAAGACATACTCGTCTTGCTCATGGCCGACCTCCTGGAGAAAACTCTTCATCCCAGGAACTCCTTGCACGCCTCAGTTGCTGCAATGTACACGGCCTCCGTCGTCGAAAGTGCCACACACCTCTGCAATCTCGATTGCCACGCAATAGCTCCTCCAGCAAAGGTCATCAAATAACCCGACGTCGACTTCCTTGAGTCGAAATCTCCCCTTAAATCAGCATCCGAGTACCCTTGCAACTCGGCCTTGCCATCTCCAAACCGAAGACACACACGGGTCGTACCCCGGAGGTATCTGAAGATCCACTTCACTGCTTCCCAGTGTTCTCTGCCGGGATTAGAAAGGTACCGACTAACAACTCCAACTGCATGAGCTAGGTCGGGTTGAGTGCAAACCATTGCATACATTAGACTCCCTACTGCAGATTGGTACGGGATCTTCTCCATCTCTGCTCGGTCTTCATCTGAGCTCGGACATTGCCTCTCATTTAGCTTCAAATGTCTAGCCAAGGGGGTGCTCACTGTCTTGGCTTTGTCCATGTTGAACCTCTTTAGGATTTTCTCAACATACTTCTCCCGACTTAGCCACAGTAGTTTTTTCTCTCGATCTCGGATAATCTTTATCCCGAGAATCTGCTTTGCTGGACCCAAGTCCTTCATTGCGAAGGACGAGCTCAACGCCTTCTTCAAGGAGACAATCTTCACCTTGTCTTGCCTGACTATAAGCATGTCGTCTACATATAGCAGCAAGATCAAGAGATCTCCGGTCTTATACCTCTTCACAAATACACAGTGGTCGGCATCCGTCTTCATGAACCTGTACTCGGTCATGAAGGAGTCAAACTTCCTGTACCACTGTCGAGGTGCTTGCTTCAAGCCATAGAGACTTTTCCGGAGTCGGCACACTTTGCCCTCACAACCCGGCATCTTAAATCCTTCGGGTTGTTCCATGAAGATCTCTTCCTCCAGCTCACCGTGAAGAAATGTCGTTTTCACATCCATTTGTTCCACCTCCAGATCCATCGTCGCCGCCATGGCCAATACTGTCCGGATCGAGGTCAACTTCACAACAGGAGAGAAAATTTCATCAAAGTCTATTCCCTTCTTTTGATTGCAGCCTTTTGCTACAATCCAGGCTTTGAACCTCGGCTTCTTGCCGACCTCCTCCTGCTTGATCTTATACACCCACTTGTTCTTCAGAGCTCGCCTCCCCTTGGGCAGCTCGGTCAGCTCATACGTCTGATTCTCATGCAGTGACCTCATCTCGTCCTGCATGGCCTTCTCCCATTCAGCTCGGTCTGAACTCTCCACCGCCTCATCATAGCTTTGAGGTTCACCCTCCTCGGCAATGATGGTATACTCGTCAGGTGGATACCTCGAAGAAGGTCTTCTTTCTCTAGTGGGGTATCTCGGCTCTTCTTCTTCACCTTCGGAATCCGGCTCTCCATCTACCCGGATCCCGGCATAATCTTGCTGGGCATCATCTTCATCTTCATCCACATCGCCTCCAGCGATGTCCCCGGTTTCTCCCCCTGCTGTAGCATGCACGTGAGGGACGGGTTCTTCTCCTCGGACAGTAACCCGAACTTCGGGCTTCGAGATGTCATGGATGTTCTCATCCTCATGGAAGACTACATCTCGGCTCCTCACAATCTTCTTCCCGATTGGATCCCAAAGTCTGAAACTGAACTCCTTCGTCTTTGCATCCAACTTCCCTCTTTCATCTTTAGGGACATGCACGAAGGCTCGACATCCGAATACCCTCAGGTGATCATAGGTCGCTTTCCGACCTATCCAAATCTCCTCTGGAATCTCCCCTTCCAAAGGCCTTGATGGTGAGAGATTTATCAAGGCAACAGCTGTCCTCACAGCTTCTCCCCAGTATGCCTTCGACAACCCGACGTTGGATAGCATACTCCTGACCTTCTCGTCAATAGTCCGGTTCATCCTCTCAGCGAGTCCGTTCAGCAGAGGTGTCTTGGGAGGCGTCTTCTCCAACCTGATCCCAGCCTTTCTACAGTAGGCTTCAAAGGGACCTCGGTACTCTCCACCATAATCCAATCTGACCACTTTCAACTTCCTTCCAGTCTCCCTTTCCACTATGGCATGGAATTCCTTAAACGACTGGAGCACCTGATCCTTAGTCTTCAAAGGATACGCCCACACTTTGCGGGAGTGGTCATCAATGAAAAAGACAAAATACTGTGCCCCTCCAAGAGATCTCTCCGACATGGAGCAAACATCAGTATGGACGAGGTCTAGCACATACCTCCGTCTCCGCGGTTGACCCGGTCTCACAAAAGAGACCCGGTGCTGCTTCCCAGCCAGACAATGCGAGCAACTCTCTAGCACTTGTCCTTTCAACCCGGTCAAAAGCTCTTTCCTCCTCAGAATATCAAGCCCATTTTCACTCATGTGGCCAAGACGCTTATGCCACAACTCCAGGCTTGACCCACAGAACACAGTGTTGGTATCTCCGCCATTTATCCTTCCTTGCATCACATACAAGGAGCCTTCCTTCTTTCCACGAGCTATCACCAAGCTTCCCTTGGATAGCTTCCACCTACAGCTCTCAAAGTTGTTCACTAATCTGGCGTCATCAAGTTTACCTACCGAGATTAGATTCAACCGCATGTCAGGCACATGTCTCACATCCTTCAGAACTATCCGACACTCGACCTCCGAGGTCAGTGTCACCTCACCAACACCAACAATCTTGCTGGTCACCTGATTCCCCATCTTCACAGCTCCCAACTCTCCACTCCGGTAGGAGGATAAAAACCTTCTGTGAGGGGTCACGTGGAAAGAAGCACCCGAATCCACTATCCAGGTACAATCATCGAGGGCGACATTCACAATGTCCTCGCCGAGTAGAAATATCTCGGGCCCAACACTTGCTACAACTGCCGTGGTGCTCTTAGCCTCTTTCTTGCCCTGGTCTGATTTCACAGACCCGCTCTGCTCATCTCTCTTCAGAGTCCAGCAGTCTACCTTCTTGTGCCCGGTCTTCCCGCAGTAGAAGCACTTCAGTTTACTCCTCGGCCTCAACCGATCCAGGGACCTATCCCTCCTGTCAAAACCTCGGCTCTTGCTCCGAGCTCGGAAGTCGGACTTACTCCGCTCAGCAACAATAGCATCTCCACTGCTACTCGCACCCCGTTCTCTCCTTCTGACTTCCTCATTTAGAAGGCTGTCGGTTACGACGTCCATATCCAGTTTCCCTTCTGGCGCCGAGTTACTCAACGTAACTACCAAAGTATCCCAACTCTCTGGCAACGAGCTCAAGAGCAACAAAGCTTGCATCTCGTCGTCTATTCTCATGTCGGCCTTGGACAACTGGTTCACGATACCTTTGTACGTGTTAAGGTGCTCGATCATGCTCATCCCGTCCTTGTACTCCAGCTTCACAAGCTGGCGAACCAGGTGAGCCTTATTTCTCGGAGTCTTCTTATGAATCATGAACTCTAACTTGTTCCTCAACTCATATGCATTAGTGAACTCGGACACGTGCTCAAAGAGGCTTTTATCAATATGCTTCCTGATCGTGGCTACCGCCTTCCGACTCAGGATCTCCCATTCCTTGTCCATCTTTCTAGCCGGCCTCATATCAAGGACAATGGGCTCATGCAAATCCTTGCAATACAGATGATCTTCCATCATCGGCCTCCAGTAGGCGAAGTTGTCTGCGGTCAACTTGAACATATCCCCATCATGGGAAACACCGCCACTGGTCTCCATCCCGGTATCTCTCTCTCTCTGAGCCTCCAACCTGGAGCTCTGATACCACTTTTGTTTTGGAATTTGCTACCCGACACTGCGTACCCGGCTCGACGCCACAACCATTGTAGTGTTTTCTACCTGGATTTCGCGTACTTGCGTACCCGGCACTACAACCTTCTGCTTGGCTGGGAGCTTCCTCTACCGAATCGAAACACTGGGGAGTCACAACTCAACCCTCAGCAACACAAAACAGAGTAAAATGCAGCGAAAACACAAAAACAACAAGCTCGAGAGAAGATAGGGAGAGAATCAACACACAATATAGCTTAACGTGGGAGAAAACCTCCAAGAGGAAAAACCCACGGGACCAAGTCCAGAAACAATCCACTATTCAGAAATAATGGTTACAAAACGCTCGACGGCCACCTGCCGGAGCCACTCAGCCTCGCTCACAGAAGTGGAACCCTCAACAAGAAGCTCTCAGCCCTCGGAGACACACCCTCTACGGCCTAACACTGGAGACACACCCACTCTCTGTTTCGCTCAGCCTCACACTGCCGCACCTTGCGTCAGTCTCTCAATCTGTCTCTTGCGTCACCTTCCTCCATCCATAAAGGGAGTATTTATAGAGAGGCACCACATTTAGGGATTTACCCTAAATGGTAATGGGCCGAGGTCAACACCTTGAAATTTGGGCCCAATAACTTTTCCCTTTGACTCCTAGGGATTTGGGCCAGCATTAAACGGAACCTTATCCAACAGATCGATGGAGGACGAGTCCTAACAGCGATAAAATTATGTCTTGGTAATCTGTGATCTATGTAAAAAACTTATTAGATTAGATAGAGTTGAATGCTACTGAAGAGATTAGTAATAGTAATGCCTTTAATTACTAAAAAGCATATTGGAAGATAATGACCATAAAGGAAGCCCAAGAAGTATGAATAAAAAAATCATAGCCACAGCCACTCATTCATTCATAGCCACAGACACAGATTCAGCTTCCACTTCCCATTTGGAGAATTCATATTGTATTTCATCCAAGAGATCCTCTGCATCAAACACGATATCTTTGACCTCAAGAGGTCAATTTCTGACACGTGGATCTTCGAACTGCTTTCGTTCTGCATCATCAGCCAGAGTATCGATGGACTGCAGCTTAATTTTCAACTTACTCAGCAGCGTCTCATCAAGTTTTTTCCGGTGAAAGAAGTTCAGAACTTGAGAAGAAGCAAGCTTCTCATAGTTATTGAACTATCCAACAAAACCCACATATTAGAGGATATATTCCTGTAGAACAATGACCCAGTGGGTAGAGATGCTACTGAGTTGGCGGAAGTTTGTTAACAATAGCATAGTGAAGCAGGGAGGTTAAGGGGAATTCAGCTTATGGTGTGAGACAAAGGGAAGCAGTTTTTTTCCCCCATTCTGACACTAGATTAATGCATCATGTCAATTCCTTTAATAGAGTTCTATCCAATAGTCTGTATGTGTATCCAATGTTGTATGCATTGTTCGTAATCCTTTGTTATATTATGTGACAATTGTTTATGTTGTTTATGCTTCATGACTATGTATAAGATGTTATATGATGACATTATATTTTTTTCTTACAGAGAATTACTTTTGGATTTCTATGATTCTAGTAATGGACGCAAGCCAACTTAATTTATTGTATTCAGGTGTCATTCTATCCCTGTTATATTTGGTAGATATCCAGTCTTGCATGTTCTTTAAGTCAACTTGTTTGCAGGTCAAATGTTGTAAACTGGAAAATGCTGATGTTGCGTATTATAAAAAATCATTAAATGTATGATGCACCGCTTATACTTATGTTGTTTACCACTATTTTTTAAAGTTTGAGAAAATTTACATTGTTGGGTGGATTATGAGATGGATACTTTTCCATAATTTTTCTAAAAAACATCTTTTGGTCCCTCATTTATGGAAATGTGACATATGTGAACCTTATTTCCATAAACTAAGGGGTGAAAAAGAGATGGTTTTTTTGTAAAGAACAACGACCACATCTGACATTTCAAAAAGTTAGAGACCTAGAGGAGGCAATTTATTTTTGAGGGGCTAAAACCAAAACATTGTCCTCTTTATAGATACTAAAAACATATTTAATCCCGTAAATAAATACAATTGTATCCATTAAATACAAATTAATCAACTTAGTGAAATCAACAACAAATTATCTAATACAGTATGTGTCTAATTTTTGGAAACTAATGATATTCAACAAATTATATCTAAAATTATTATGAATTGTATATCTAAAATTAGTATGAATGAAGCCAGTATTTAGTGAGTGGGTTATTAAATTCAAATTTTATTAAATATCACTTTTGGTTGTCTCAATTTCCTTTATCACTTGTTAAATATCTGAAGTATGTTTTCGTACATGTTTATTACCTGTAGGGTTGAATCTGCTCATTGGACTCTGAAGAGGCTACTACAGAATAGCGTTGGAGATTTATGTACTGTCTGGGATGCAATGAATAATGTGATGACTTTGCAACATGCTGACATAAAGGCATCATTGGGACAAAGCATTCATGTGGTCGGTCATGTTTTTAAAATAACATTGTACAAGAGATTGATAGGAATGGTGTCTAGGTATGCGTTAAACCAGATTGTTGCTGAGTATGAACGAGTTCATTACACGGGCAAAAACCCGTCTCATTGTGGATGTGCACTTCGAACTACTCATGGTCTCCCTTGTGCATGTGAGCTGGCTAAGGTTGTTGGCAGTAGCATACTAGTTTCAAGTGTTCATCTATTTTGGCAAAGATTAAATTTCTCAGATCAAGGCTTAAATGGGGAGCAAGTTGACATTGACTACGAGATGAAGGCTATCTCCAAGCGATTTGCGCAGCTTGACATGTGCGGTAAAATCATACTTAGACTAAACTTAAAGAAATTGCATTTTCTGATTCAACTTCCATGAATCCCCCACCTGAAAAGGTCAAAACAAAAGGTGCTCCAACAAATAAGCGCACAAAACATGAAAGATCCACCAAGCGGGATCCGTCGTACTTTGAGTATGTGGATGAATTACATTCGGTGCAAAATAGTTGTTCCACACACAAAAGGTCTGGTTCGTCGAATGAGCAGACTTATAAGAACATTAACATTTCGATGATCCACCAATTTCATCCTTTTATGCACAGATTCATCCTGGACGTCACTGATGTTAAAGCTGATGGAAACTGTGGATATCTTGTAATTGCTGCCGCATTAGGTTATGGTGAGGATTGTTGGGCATTGGTACATAATCATTTGCTAAAAGAACTTGCACAATGGTCTGATTCATATATAGCCTTGTTTGGCGGCTTGAACAGGTTTGAGCAGTTAAAGTGTTCACTTTTAGTTGATGGTTTTGAGAAGGTAAGCAAATTTAAAATATGTTTGTTGACATAACATTACCTTTTATTGTTTTAATCTTCGAAATACATAATTAATAGTTTAATTGTTTGTACAGGTTACTATGGATAAGTGGATGGATATTACTGACATGGGATATGTCATTGCATCCATGTATAATGTCATTCTTGTTTCCCTTTCTAAACAGCAAAGTATGACATTTTTCCCTTTGAGAAGCCAACCACCTCAAGATCCACGTGTTCATCGCGTTATATGTATTGGCCATGTGTTTGGTAACCATTTTGTTAAGGTATAAATTTAACGGCTTGTTATATTATTTTATTTGATTAGCTTATTTCGTTGAGTGTATTATTCCTAACATTTGTGTTTAATATAGGTCGAGCTTACACAGGATTGTCCCCTCCCATCTATGACATTCTTGTGGTCTTTTCACTGTTACAACGAAGCCAAACACTGGCCAACGCATTATGTTCCTCGAATAAGACTGTACGCTGAATACTTTAATTGTACCACTGACCATATAGATTTAGGAGAAGATTATGTTGTAGCTCTGGTTCACATTAATTGTACTTGCTTTGTAGTTTAATTGTATAACATTTGGTTGACGTATTCATATATTTTGGTTACTTAAAAAGGAAAATATGCACTTATTTAAAAAGGGGTGCAATTAGCAAATTAATGTCCAATGACTATTTTGCCTCTGTATACGTGGAGTTTTGTAATTTCATTGGCCTAAAGAATTCTTCAATGCATATAGATGACATATAATAGTAGCGGGAGAATGACAATAGTTCAATTCACATATAACCAAAATAGTGACAAAAACAAATGTATGTAACAACTGTCAAAATAAATCAGTATCTACAAAAATAGTGTCAAAACAAAAGTGTTCAAGGTGTCCCATCAAGGCGTCTCCTTTGCGCACCCCTAGGCCAACTGGATCACCTGTAGACGTTTCCCTACTGGGTAACACTCCGTGCTAATTGCAAGAGGCGAGTGACCTCAATGTGTGCATCTGTACTCGGAGTTACCATGCTCATGTCCAGCATGTGTTGTAGCCCATCTCCAATCCTTTGGCACATACCCTGAAACAATGATGTAGAATACATAATTAATAATTTATACTTGTCAATGGCAAAAAATACAACTATAACATGTTAGAGTGGATTGTTAACCGCTTCATGTTGGGGCATTTGAATCACATCAGTATGTCCAGCAACTGCATCAGCCACACCTGGCCTGCCATCATCCTGCACAGAAGAGGGGTCCTGCATGGTAGTTGTAAGTCTCATCGGATGTCGAAGAGGCTCCCCAGGCTCTGGCGGACGGGCAAATGGATAGGATATCTGGTAGAACCATTCCATGTAACCACAAGCACACTGACTGGGATAAGTCACGAAATCGCCAGTGTCTACAAGGTGGTCTGAGAAATGGGTCCATCGGTAGTCAGTGTCTTCAGGCGATGGAGTCTCAGAGGAGTGTAAGTCAGGGATTTGCTGAACATGGCCAAATTGTCTCATGACCCTCTCCGGCAAATGTCTGATGATATATGGTCCCCACCTCAGGTGCCCTGAAAATAATGAGATCATCTGGAACTCCCTGTGGCAACGGTGGTCTTGATATGGCATCTAGCAAACGTCGTCCAACGTCAACCGATCTAACCGTCGTCGATAGGTTGTCACTGGTAAAGCCTTAGAGGCTTTCCACCGACGTGCACGGGGCAAGCTCTTGTCATATTGAGAATCTACAATGACATTTCCGATGGTCGAAAAATGTTCATAGATCCAGCACTGCAAAATGAAATAAGAAATTATTTAATATAACAATGCTCAGGTATTCACCTAACACAACTTATATCATATGGCATATGAATATCATCCTCAACCTACTCTTCATGTACCACTGGTTCTTGACCAACAGCATCAGCCGCTCGTCGTCTTCGGACAGACGTCGTAGGCCTACGCCTTTGAATGGCTTCCCCTGCATGATCAGCATCACCTGTTCCCTCTGGTTGATCTGCAGGTCTCCCTAGATCTTTACGCAAGTTTAATGTTTTCACCATATCCTGTACCAATAATAATACAACAACTTATTCAGTTGAAGAATTTTTCACATAGTCATCAAAATAAAATAACAAATGAAAGAAAACATCAAACTTAAAACAATAGCCAAATTCTACAAGAACAACGAATAACACAGGTATAGCCCAACACACACGTATCTTGCAAGAACAATGGCCTTAATCTTTCAACAAGGTTAATCATTCATAATTCAAACTATCATTGTTGATGGTGGTTCAACAAGGTTAGCTGATAACAGTACATCACAGGTATACCCCACACATGTATCATTATGTCTGACATTAATCTTTCAACAACAATGCATAACACAAAACAATGAATATAGCTCACCTATGTATCTTGCAAGAACAATGAATAACACAAAACAAATGCACAGCCTAGTGGCCAATAAGTATTCAACAAAGTACCATTTCTAAGTTTGTCATTAGTGGAAATTCAACATAATTTGAATAATGATCAAACTAAATACATAGCCCAAGTATCTTGCAAGAACAATAAGTATTCAAATTTTTGTTATTCCAAATTCGACATAATTCAACACAAAACAAATCCATAGCCCAGGTATCTTGCAAGAACAATTAGTATTCAGATTTTTGTTATTCCAAATTCGACACAAAACAAATACATAGCCCAAGTATCTTGTAAGCACAATAAGTATTCAAATTGCAAGTGCAAAAACTAAAAGAACATCAACAAATAGAAAACTTAAAACAAATGTCAAACAATAATGAACGCGGGTTAAAAAAACCTAAAATCAATATTCCACATCACATTTACCAATTGAGTTGATTGTACATTCTCATATTAAACATAATAATATGAAAAAGGCTAAGCAATTCAGGCAGTTCAACAAAGAATTTTAAAAAATGGAACCTTACAGATTGGGCAATCCGTATGAGGCTTATGGATTAGCCAATTCGTATGAATCTCAAGGATTGTGTAATCTGTATGAAGCTTACGGATTTTGTGATCCATAAGCCTCATACGAATTGCCCAATTCGTAAAGCCCCAAACCCCACTTACGGATTGTGTAATTCGTATCAAATCCACGAATTTCCCAATCCGTATTCAGCCTACGACTCTGACACCATACGACGCTCACCGTTCACCGTGTCGTAAACACCACCAGCGAGGCGCAGCCCAACGATGATCCCCAACCTCCTGAACTCTGACGACCACCACGCATCGGAGCAATGCCACCACCGTCACACCACCACAGAGAAGAAGAAAGCAGAAACTTGTGAAGGCACCGGAAGTCGAGCGCACAATTGTTGCTGAAAGCTGAAGGTTTTGAAGTGTTAAAATTTAAAACTAACTTAATTATGCAAGGGGTATTTTCGGTAATATACTATTACAATATAGTATATGTAGAAAACTCTATAATGCATGAAGAAAATCCCATTAACCAGTCTAAATAGGGACAACCCACTCTTTTAAGCTTGGGGCAAAAACATCATCTCATATTTTTTATTAATTTAATAAATAAACATGTACTAAATGATAATTGTTAAAACAATAAATTAAAAAAAATAAAAAAATAAATTAAATATATTAAAAACTCACCAGTTAAGAGAATTGCCCATTTTAAATCTTGGTCATTCAATATTTTATCAATATATCCAATAGGCAAAATTTACTTCCTCACTAATATGGAAGGAAACTCACTACTTCATAGTAGATGCCACCTTCATGACTTTCCACTTACTAGTTAAATATTGTTTTAGTCTCTAAATTTGGAGAGTGCTTTTTTAGTTTTTGAAATTTTGAAATTGTATTTTCTTGAATTTTGATAAATTACTTTTTGAGTCTCTAGTTTAATAAATTGATATTTTATGGTGACTTTTAATTATCATAAATTAATTTTCATTTTTTAACCGATTGAATTTACATTTTAAAATTGACATAATGATATGACTGAATCCATATAAGAGTTAGCTCATCTGGAATTCAAGACAAAAAAGATGGAAACTAAATATTTACAACCAATCAGTTATAAGAGTTCTCTTTTATTTATTTATTTAAAAAAAAAAGTTACATAAATGACATAATGCAATAAATTGAATTCCATATTACTCAAGGCTGAAATCCCTTTTAACTATATTAAATTTAAACCTATCATCTCTTTAGAACTAAAAACTCTCAATATGTCGCATAATGATAGTAAAATGAGTAGCAAAATTAAAGTGTGAAATATTTTGTGGAATAATAAATAAGTCAGAGGCGGCGTATAGCAAGCAGAAAGCAAATATAAGTATAGAAAACAATAATTTAGTAAATTCCTAGCAATAGACAACCATCTACAACTTTCACCATAATTAGTCATAATCAACGTCCCTATCTTGGATAATACGCACGTCTTCAATGTGAGCAATCTTTGGCCAGTCTTCGCCTTCGGTTCTCCGGCAACGATTTTGGAGCCACCCACAATTGATAATTTGCAAAGATGAAATGGATTTGGGCAGACCCTCCTCTGGTAAGCATTCGAGGCTGTAGCAATTCCAAAGAATCAATGTCTTGAGAGAGGAGAGGTGGCAGAGACCTTTGTAGTCCAGTCTTTTCAGTTTGACACAATTTATGATCTGTAGAGTAACAAGAGAGTGTGGCAGTACACCTTCCTCAGGAAAAGACTCACTATTCAGTCTTTCAATCGATAAGCTTTCTAGAGAGTGATTGCCTCCCAAGCCACTTTTCCATGAGGAGATCAGTTGCTCGCAGGCCGAAATTGTTAGTGTCTGTAAACAAAGAAGTTGTGGTGCCCTTTCAGCTTGGGACAATCACGTATGTTTAGTGTCTGTAAACAAAGAAGTTGCTCTGGCAAGTGCCCTTTCAGCTTGGGACAATCACGTATCTTGAGATCTGTAAGACGTGGAAAAGCACCTGTCACATCCTGACATTCCCATTTTTCCCATTCTTTCATATTCCACAACTCCAGTGTTTCCAAGGAAGTAAATGAAGAAGAGTTATTCCCATACAATTCAGCATCAATACGCAATATCCCATTAAGTCCATTAATACGCAGGGACTTGAGACATGGCAAGAGTCCAAGGGTAGGCAAACGTTGGCAAGAGTTACAGTTCATCAAGGTTATGGACACCACATTTAGTAATGAATTATTGAATAACCACCTTGGAAATTGTTTACCCCCATAGTTCGATATCATCAACATCTCCAAGTGTTCGGAAGGCTGTAGATTCTCAATTACAATTTCGTGCTTTTCTTTTGTTGAATCATCAGGGATCCTGTCCGTATCCCAAATTAACTTTACCTCCAGAAGGTGTGTTTTATTTTTCAGATCCACTGCTAATGCATCTGAGGGATTCTCGACATTCTGCAGGTCCTCAATTGATAGACTTCCATGAAGATTGAGCTCTCCCAGTTGCTGGATACCGAACTCCCTACTTTTGCCAACCCTAAACGGATTCATTAATACTTGAAGATACTTCAGTTTTCCCAAATGTGCTGGTACCTTTCTCACTCCACTATATATTAATTCAAGGCGATGCAAATCAGTGAGTTTATGCAAATTTGAGGGCAACTCCTTCAAATATCCACAATAATTCAGCTTCAATATTTGCAAGTTGTAGAGTGAACATATTGATCCAGGTAGTTTTACTATTTGAGTATTGGATAAGTCTAACGAACGGAGATATTTAAGATTACCTACAGAGTCAGGCACCTCTGTTAGGTCAGAAAAACCAGACAGAGATAAGACACGTAAGAACTTAAACTTGGAGAACAATTCGGGGTTTGACATCTTGCAATCCCAATATCTGGCATTAATTATCGTCTCTATTGGCATATAGGTACGTAACCTTTTTGTGTCACATAGAGTTCCAAACCCATCAAAACATTGAACGCGATTGATTGCAACAGAAAAATGACGGGTTGCTTTTGGTGTACCTTTCACTTGATCATCTTCCAATCTGAAACAAATGTCCCCACAAATATGTTTTGCCAAATCGTTGAGAAGGTCGTGCATGACAAAAGATGTTCTCACTATGTTGCTTGATTTTTGAAAGAAGGACCTCGATAATAGATCATTAAAGTACTGTTCACCAACTTCTTCCGGACTCTTACCCTGTTGAGGACATTGTAGAAATTTTTCAGCCATCCACAATTGTATTAAGAACTCCTTATCAAACTCATAATCTTTGGGGAATAAGGCACAGTAAGCAAAACATCTCTTGAGATGAGAAGGAAGGTGGTGATAGCTTAGTGCTAAAGCAGGTACAATACCACTACGCTCTATTGAAAATTCCCATATCTCGCTTTGCAATATGCTTTTCCATTCCGAAACAACTGACTTGTTGTGTAATAGACTTCCCATTGTTTTCAAGGCTAGAGGAAGTCCTTTACATTTTTCAACTATCTTCATACCAATCTCCTTGCATTCTGGATTTGGTTGAATATTATCATCTTGGAATGCATATTTAGCAAACAACTTCCAGCAATGATCTTCTTGTAATTGCTCCAGGAGGTGTTCTTTTGACCTCATGGTAGAAGAAACTTCCTTACTACGTGTGGTGGCAATAATTCTACTCCCCTGAGCTCCAAAAACAAGAGGATTTTGCACAGCTTCCCATTTAAGTCGATTTTCGTTCCAGACGTCATCCAAAACAAGAAGAAATTTCTTCCCCCTCAATTTTTCTTTCAATCTTCCGTGAACCATCTCTAGGTCTCTACTATCATCAGTTGATTTAGTGATGGCCTCAAGAATTGTTCTTGTTACCTTGAAAACATCAAAATCATCTGAAACACAGACCCAAGCTTTGACATCAAATTTAGCCTCCTCGATCCTAGGGTCATTGAATACATGTTGAGCAAGTGTGGTCTTACCCACCCCACCCATGCCCACAATAGAAAGTATCGATGGCTGGTTAGGATTGTCGTTGTCAGATGTCAGCCAATCAAAAATCATTTTTTTGTCTTCATCTCTGCCATACATATCACTTTCAACCACCAAAGATGTTGATTGTGATATCTGTGGCACTTCACTACCCAATTCTGATCCAACACCAACACCACTAGCATTTTTCAAACCTAGATCATCCTTTTGGCTTGAGAGAAATTCTAAGGTCTCAAGGATTTGTTCCATCCTTGATTTAATTTCCTTGTTAAAGGAACTAGCAGAAGAAGATTTGAAGAAATTTGGTACCTTGCAAGTACAGCCGGTACAGGACTGAGATTCAGATTCAGCTTCCACTTCCCATTTGGAGAATTCATATTGTATTTCATCCAAGAGATCCTCTGCATCAAACACGATATCTTTGACCTCAAGAAGCCAATTTCTGACACGTGGATCTGCGAACTGCTTTCGTTCTGCATCATCAGCCAGAGCATCGATGGACTGCAGCTTAATTTTCAACTTTCTCAGCAGCGTCTCATCAAGTTTTTTCCGGTGAAAGAAGTCCAGAACTTGAGAAGAAGCAAGCTTCTCAAATGCAACCTGAAGGAAAGAAGAAAGAAGAGCACCAGCAATTAATTCTACTGCCATGGGTGTGGATGAATGAAATGAAAGTGAGTAATTAGAATGTGCAGCTTATGGCAATGTCTCAATGCAGATGAAATGAGTAGTAATAAGCTATTTTATGAATCATGCCTTTAGTTTAAGGTAGTGGGTTGAACATTTTTTTTTCTTTGATGGTCAGTCAACCAATAATTGTTAAATATTTCCGACAAACTTTAACTTAACAGAGCTGTATTCCATGAATGAATGAGTGGGTGGCTATAATTTTTCTTTGTGTAAAAAAAGAATATCTTTCCAAATTATTATTTGTCCCACTCACCGTCCATTCAACCTCTCTCACCAACTTTTTGTGTACAATATTATCGAATTTTTTCACACAAACATACAACAAATTAATTTTCTCAAAATCAAAGTTAAAATTTAGATCTCTCAAACTCGAATTCCTATCTAACTTTTTTAAGAAAACAATATTTTTCTTAAAAAATAATAACATAATATAAATAAAAGAAATTAATTCAAAATAATAAAATTAAAAAAACATAAATAAGAACAAATTAATTTAAATAGTATTTTAATACGTGTATTTGTACATAATTATAACAAAATGTTTTCTTTTCTCTTTTTATGTCATTTTTTAAGATTTTATTAAAATATATAATATAAAAAAATTAACATTTACATTTGTTTAAGTTATCATAAAAAAATTGATTATCATAATTATACTTAAATAATTTATAAAATTAACGCAATTGAACTTTTATTTAAATTGTTAAAATGTTTTTTTTCCTATTACGATTATAAAAATGTTGTGAATTTTTCTAAATTTTGATTTTTGTTTCGTTCCATTCCTTCACATAAAAATAATCAAACTAAATTATTATATCATTTTTTAATAACCATGTAGGTATTTAAATAAATTGCAAACTTAAGACATTTTTATTAATTTTATAAATTATTTAAGTAACATTGTGACAATAAAAAAATTATGATAACTTAATCAAATATAAATATTAAATTATATTTTTTAAATTATATATTTCAAT
>PYAF01004598.1:635008-653080 GCA_007407185.1 Glycine tomentella
GATATAATTTTTTAATAATCATGTAGATATTTAAATAAATTGCAAACTTAAGGTATTTTTGTTAATTTTATAATTTATTTAAGTATCATTGTGACAATAAAAAAAATTATGATAACTTAAGCAATTATAAATATTAAATTTTTTTAAAATTATATATTTTAATAAAAATCTTTAAAAATGGCATAAAAGAAATAAAATATTATTATGTATAAATACACATATTAAAATACTACTTAAAATTAAGATATTCTTTTTTATATCTTCTAATTTTTAATATTAATTTCAATATTAGATTCCAATATTATTTCAAAAAACAATCTTTGGTTATGAAAGAGATCATCTTATAACGAATTTGTTGAAAGCATTCCATGAACAATCTTCCATAGCAAGCATATGATTCTTTTTCTTTCTAGACCTCACCACTTCCAAACACACGCAAATAACCTTCGCTTATGGAAGAGTACGTAATTAGGCTTTCAATAAAAAAAGTTCTACCTTTTAATCTTTAACCAGCATTTCCCTCTTAATGTGAACGAATATTCACCCATGTTTGAAGAGTATGGTGTTCACTATTCAGAGGGTTAACACTCTAACCGATAAGGAAAAAATAAAAAATAGAAAGGAGAAAGAAGCATGTATAAATCTGCAAATTCAAAAAATTCTAAAGACTGTTCCATTTCCTGCGGTATATATAGCCTTTAAAGAATACCAACAACATTTATTTGCTATTTGTTTCAAAGAGCTGTTTCTGGTTATTAAAATGAAGTATCTACAAAATATAATAAATATCAGACATACTCAAATGTGCAGGAATTAAGTTCTTTAACTAATTACATATTGTGCAGCTTTGATTAGGTTCATATGTTGGCAAATTGATGCATCATATCTGATGGAAAAGTCGACAACTTATTGATTCGTAAGATTATCGAGAATAACTCGTTGATAAGTAAGAATTTTAAGAGAATAAGATAGGATTCAACTTCTTGTTGATTCAAGAAAATATCTGTAATATTCCTAAGTCCTAGCGCGTTTGGCGCGAATTAGGGCGTGTATGGCACGATTCGGGAAGTGTCGGGCCAAGGATTCTACAGAAAATCTTCTGCAGAATTCTTCTGCATAATTCTGGCGCTCTTGGGGCCAGGATGGCGCCGCAATGCTGGAATGTGGCGCTCTTGGCGCGGGAACGGCGCTTCAGGCGCCGAGGTTTCTGGTGGTTGGCGCTGTGGGCGCCAGGCCGGCGCTGGTGGCGCCGGAACCACTATGATTTTCCCAGCTGGCGCTCTTGGCGCCGTGTGCGGCGCGGGTGGCGCCAGATGTTCTAGATGTTGGCGCTTGAGGCGCTAGAGCTGGCACCTGTGGCGCGGGTATCTCTGGAGGATGGCGCCCTTGGCGCGGGAGGTGGCGCTCTTGGCGCCAGAGGTTCTGGAGGCCGGCGCTCTTGGCGCCGGGGTTGGCGCTGGAGGCGCCGTGATCTCGGGAAGGTGGCGCATCGGCGCCGCAGCTCGGGCAGACCCACTATATAAGTGGGATTTCGCGATTTTGAGCCCCAAACCTCTCCCTTCTTCTTCCTCAGACCTTCTACCTCCATTGTTGAGTGTCCAAGCTTGGTTCCTTCAACATATCTCACCAAAAACACTTCCTTAAGCTTGTTTTGTGATGGAAATCACTTATTGAGCTTGAATCCATCCTCTCTTTCACCTCAAACCCACTCATTTTAAGAATCCCTTTCTCAAGGGAAGTTCGCGGAACTTGAGCTCGGCGAGGAACGACGACGATTCGTGAGTACCCAAGCTAGGGAAAGTTGTCCGTGGGTCTTCCTTGCGTCATTTGAGGTAAGAAACTTAAGATTTACCTCTTGATTCATGAGTTGGGGTTTTGGGTGAATAGTGACCCACTTTTGATAGAGCTTGTTTTAGCTTTGGGTCATGTTGAAGCATGTGCTTAGAATGTTGTGAGGATGTAGGATTAGCTCTCATATGTGAGTTTGGTGAATGTTGATTTCATGGCTCCTTGTGATGCATGTGTTGATATTGGGCTGAGTTGCTTAGCCATTTGTGAACATGCTAGAGCCTTGAATTGTGGTTTGGATGGCCTTAAGAGGCTATTGTGGTGATGGCTTGTGAATGCCAATTCTTGTTGAACCATAGGATAGGTGACTTGTGGTTTTGGAAAGGATTGTGAGTCCTTTCATGACTTGAGCGGTTGTGAACCGTATTGCTTGTGCCTTGTATGGCTTGTATGATGATACATGTTGTGTGTGTGCCTTGATAGGGCGTGACACCGCGGGTGTCAGTGGCGTGGGCCACAGAGCACGGGAAGAACTGTAGAGCTCGGCTTTGCCAGGTATGTTCTGTACCCTTGGGGATGTTTCCCACTTGCTTGTGCTCCACCATACTCCGAGGGAGTATTGGTTACATTCATGACTCATGCATTGTGTGGTTGTTGCATGCTCATATATATACATACTTGTATCTGTGCTTGATAAATGTATTAAGCCTGTTGTTAGATCTTCTGGCCAGTTAAGATAGATATAGACCTCCCTAGGAGATGGTTTCCTCCTAGTTGGCTGGCTTTGGTTGACTCGGTCCCGGGATGCGAAGATTCCCTGAGGCCAAGAGCTAGGATGTGTCCCGTCGTGGTGAGTGCCTAGTCTCGGAGGTACCATATACGTGCATCCATGCGAAGGGGTAGCACCCGATGGGATGGCACGGGTGTGAATTCCGGTTTCACACTGAGGTCGGCGTTTGACTCGGTCCGCCATACATAGAGCTTAGATTGCTTGCTTTGTATTGTTATGAGAGGCCGGGATGACCCAGTGTTGTGATGCCATGATGTTGTGTGTCATGCTGAGTGAGCCAGGGTGGAGGAGATGCCTCCAAGGACCCTGAGCTTACTGAGATTTTTATCTCACCCCGTGTGGGGCTTATGCTTTTTAGGTGATGCTTCTGGCAGAGGGGGGCAGTCTCAGGGCGGGAGGCCCCAGTAGAGACGTTACCTGCTTGGCCTCGGGCAGTAGATGATAGCTTGGAGCTCGGCTCAGCTATGAGGATGTTTTGTATGCTTGGAGTTCGGCTCAACATCTTGTTTTATTTTGATGTATACCCCTGTGAGGGAAGACGTGCGTTGCGCATGTATTTTGTTTTATACAGCTGATGTACATATGTATGCCCTCGTGTGAGGAAGGATCCGTGGGATCAGAAAGCGCTCGGACGCTTATTATTGTATATTTATGCACCTCGGGTGCCAGTTGATGATGTATATATCCGATTTCGTTCTGTTATGTTTCCTCCTGTTTATATCTTTGAGATATTTATGTTTCTGCCTATGGTCTGTTTGTATGATCTGGTTAAGCAGGGGTTTGTGTTAATGCTTTATGTGGGTTGTGACTCAGTACATAATATTATCAAGAAATATGATTCGATTTTATGCTTCCGCTATGTTTTAAAAAGGTTATTAATTAACTTGTTTAAGCCATAATTTGATGATTATATAATGATAATACACCGGGTATACACGGGGTGTTACAATATCGATGATTAAAAAAATAAAATTTTAATTTTTAATTCAATAATAATCTTTTTTCTTATTAATACTTATGTTTTCTCTATAGAAAAAAGGTTAAAATGTAATTTTTATTCCTTATTTTTTTAAATAAGTGATTTTTAATTTTTATTTTTTAATTGAAACATTTTATTTTTCACCTATACAATTTCACGATTTTAATCTCTCATTTTGTAATTTAGACATTTCATTTTTTTACTATTAAAAATATGCAATTTCAGTCCCAATGTTCAGTTTTAAATATTGATTTATATATTATGTAAACATTGATCAATATATGTCTGTTTATTATTCATATGAAAAATATTTTTTAAAAATTATTTAATTATTAACAAGATTTATTTATTAAAAAAATAATTAATATAATACATAGTCAAATTAAAATTGATTTAGAAAAATAAAATCATATATTTTTTAAAAAAATGTGGACGAAATATCTCAATTAAAAAATAGAAGAACTAAAATCACAAATTTTTTAAAAGTGAACGATAAAATGTCTCAATTAAAAAATAAGAAAACTAACATTATGAATTTGAAATAATAGGTAGAGTAAAAATATATTTTAAGCTATAATAGAAAATAAAAATTCTGAGAATCTAAATAAAAGGAAACAAAAAAAATATAATATATTTCTAATGTCACTACTTAAACTATTCATAAATTAATGTTATAAATTGTTGAAGTACAAGTGTGAGTTAAAGTAGGGGTGTTCACGGTCTGGATTGGATCGATTTTGAAGCAAAAAGTCATCCGATCCAATTCCTTCAGTTTGATTTTTTTTTTCAAATCCGATCCAATCCAATCCAATTTTTTCGATTTGGATTGGATCGATTTTCGATTTTTTAAAATGTCTAAAAATAAAACTTAGAGACTTATTTTTATCAAAATAAGGAGTATCTAGCATAAACAGACATATTCATTGGACAAAAGCAAACACCATTTTCTAATTTTTATTGGACAAACACGTTCATAGGATAAAATAAAGAGCAATGAAACCTTATTGCAACCATGTTCATTAGACAAAAACAAACACAATTTTCTAATTTTCAAATTGAACTCATAACTTAAATGTAAAACTAAAAAGCCTAAGTATGTAATTGGATCAATTTGGATTGGATCGATTTTTACCGGGCAATCCGAAAACCGATCCAATCCGGTGAAAATTTTTGATTTTATTTTTTCAGTTTTTGATTTTTCGATTTTCGGTTATCGGTTTTTCGGTTTGATCACCGCGGTTTGCATCGATTTTGATCGATTGATGAGCACCTCTAAGTTAAAGTCTCACATTAGATAAAAATAGACAAGTTAAAGATCATATAAATGAGAATAAGATTCATAAACATGAGTTTTAAGGTTTTAGGTTAACATGTGTTGTCTAATTTACTTGTATAATTATGATGTAAATCTCTCCAATATTTACCCCATAGATTTCTCAACAATTGTCCATACATGGAGGCAATGATATACATGATATCTCTTTATTAAAAGGAAAGAAAAACAATATATATTAATATTCTTAATTTCTTTAATAAATAAATAGTAACTAATGGAAATACATGTTTTTTAAATGATTTTTTTTCATTTTGAATTTTATATGCATCTTTTGGCATGTTAAATTTTGATATTAGAACCCTAACATTCACTTTTACACCTTAATCAATTTTTAGTCCATATTGTCCCTCAATTCTACATCACAAATTATAGCAAATTACGAATGCAAAAAATGTTGATTAGTATAGGTTTATCTGCATAATTGTAACGCTCAAGTTTTTTTGTATGACCCACCGTTTTTCTACTAGTCATTAAATTTATTTTATTGGTAAATATTAATTATTAAGTATATTGGTAAATATTAATTATTAAGCATTTTTGTAAGTTGATTATATATGAAAAAAAAAACTTCTTCCTCTTTCTCTCATCAGATTGAAAGTAATGAGAATTGTATTTCATCTATTTCTGTCAACGTGTTTAATAAATTTGTTCGCACTAATATTTTATGAGAAAATAAAATATAAAATGTCTTTTTGATTTACATTCCAGTAGACGCATGTGAGGGGTAAGTTAAAAAAAAAACTTAAAAAGGCTTAAATAAATTAATGTTTTAAAGTAAATGAGTGACGTATGTCACTTTTGAACTTGTCAATTGGAAAAAATGGCTTCTTTCATTAAGAGGAAATAGCATTATTCTTCTTTGGCATCCATAGTGATTATACAATAATCAAACAAAATTATTTTCAATAAAAATTAACAACTTTCATCAGAGTCTGCAGAAAATTATGGTATACTCGGAAACAATAATAATGACTACAGGACCACCGTTTTTAGTTTGAAAATATAAAGATAACCAAGAACTATCGGACCAGGATCTCCTGTATTTCATTTTTTAAGGTTTTAAAATATTTAATCTGCTCTAATGATTAAGACAAATGCATTTTAGAACAGGACATAAGCAGCTGCTTCTTCAAGGGTGAATGGAGTAGTGAACGGAAAAACACCAATTCCATATTTGAAAACTCGGTACTCATAAGAATGCTTAAGCATAAAAGATGGTTCTAATCAATGCCTGAGCAAAAATAATTCTAGTTAAAGAAGCCGATAATATTCAGAGTGAGGGAAAATTCCATTTTTTCCACAACTACACCATTCTTATTCCCTTACTTAAATTGCTAAAAGGCAAACCTTCCAAAAAAAGTTAAGGAAAACCAAAACCACACCAAACCTTTTGCCTAGCTCTTCTAATGCTTTGACGAGCATCTTCACATGATTTAGCAACCAACTTAGTCATAGCCTGAAATAAATGTCAAACAAAACGATATATCAGCATGCTATATGAAATGAAATGTTTAAAGGGTAAACAATAATTAACTGGAGTGTAATGAGTTTACCTGCATATGCTCTTTGGTCAATCTGGTCATTTCATGGAGAAGTAGTAAATTAGTTAATTAATATTCAGCTTGAAATTCATGTCCTTTAATAGCTACTATATCCAACCAAATTCACTCTGACAGGCATGAGTAACTGAATGTCAATAGAATATGTGCTTACGGCGGAATGACATCAATCAATCTTTCACCATCTGATTTAGGATTTAACCCCAATGGAGATGAAACAATGGCATTCTCTAATTGTTTTAAGTGTCTGCAGAAGTTAGGCATATCATATGCAAAAGTAATACTAGTTTACTACTAAGTAATCTACAAATAAGTAATAACAAACTCGAGGTCCTAAGGTAAAGTACCTCTGGATCATACGGATTAACAGACAATGTTTTTGGATCTAACACTGAAACAACAGCAAGCCGATTCAAAGGCATCTTCAAACCACTAGTTTCAACAATGATATGGTCGAGCATTTTTGTAGGGACATGCCCATCATTATTGCGTTCGATCATTAACTATCAAGAGACACAGATGATCTATAAACAATTGTGACACGCATTAATATACCTGGGGATGCCCTTCCTGTTCGTAGCTTGCTTAGTTCTGTTGATAATGCAGCCACTGCAGCCTCCATCTGCGAGACAGCATTTGCCTTGACAGTAGGACCAACATTTGGTGGAACTTCAATTGTACTGACACCCCCTTCATCCTCTATAAAATGTATAAACCAATGACCATTAAAATCAAGTAACATTTATAATGCATAATAATAGTTAGACATTAAAAGTTCTGCACACTACAATAATTCAACAAAGAAAATTGTTCAGGCAAGCTATCAAATATTAACATGTTTCAATCAGAAAAATCCCATATCAATTTTAAAATCTAATAGCTTGATCCTTGGAGTTAGCTGATTGCAATTTCCAACCAGTAAAGAGAATTGCATGCCTCATAGGTTTGTACTTATAATCATAAAACTTTACAAACCTTTGTTACTTAAACATTTCATTTTCACAGGCTGCAAACTCAATTCAATAAGCATATTCCACCAACAACCCTAGAAAACTCACATGCATCTGATTCATCAAAAGATGCTGGGAAATTCAATAAACTATCCCAAATTTCTATTATTCTTCATCTTCATAACTGTCATTCAGTGTTTCAGAAATATTTCTCAACTAAATGCACCCTAGGATTTTTGTTTGGTGCTTGAAATTTAGGCTAAATTCCCATAAAAAACACTTAGTATCACCAAGAAAATCCATTTAATTACAACAGAAAATCAAAATCAGAACACTTAAAATGAATAAAAAAAATCAAATAGAATAGAGCATGTTTATTACTCAATGGATAAAACTAAGGTGCAGTTCTTTAAGTACTTGTGCTATTCTCCAATCAAAAATAAAATCTCACCTCCTTATTCATCGTTGACTTTAAATGTTCCTAGAATCTGGATTCACCCCTAACTCAACCTCAAAAAATACCCTGAATTTCATCTCATTTTGATGTATAGGCTGATGGAATTTTTCTAAACAAAAATTATATTGTTAGAAGGGCTAGTGGAGGAACAGGCATAGTTATTGGACTATCCAATAAAACCCACATATTAGAGGATATATTCCTGTAGAACAATGACCCAGAGGGAAGAGATGCTAGCTGAAGTTTGTTAACAATAGCATAGTGAAGCATTACATTGAAGTTGTAATATAGAAGTTGTAATTTTTTTTAGGTTACATTGAAGTCGTTGATATATTTACAACTTCTGACTTATTTTATTTTATTTTATTTTTTACTACTTCTATTTTTTAAAATATTAATAAATAGAAAATAGCTATGAAAGGTCGTGTTCCGCAGCATGTGCAATCTGCGCTTCATTGAGTTTAAAATCCTTGTACTTTCACAAATTATGGAAAATCAAGATAGAAAAAAAAAACATTAGTGTTAAAATCCATAACGTGTTTCTTAATTAACGCCGCAATTACAGGCCTTGAGCCATGAAATCTAAATTAAATCCATAACGTGTATATATCTATCTATATATATATATGAACTAAATTTAAATTAAAATTACACACATAAAAAATTAGATATAAAAATCATTATTAGTAAAACTAGTAATATATACTTCACCCAAATATAATAAACTAGATAGAGTTTTAAAATAAGATTATAACTTTTATCTAAATACACCTGATTTGGTAATGAGTTAATAAGTTTTATATTTATTAAGAAATAATTATTTATTAGTTTTCATTTTTACGTAAATTAAGAATTAGCATATTTCCAAAAAAAAAATAGCATGTAACCAAAAATTTAAAAATAAGCATATAATAGCTAATATTATATTATTATTATTTTGCAAACCAATATTATAGTCTCTTCTTTACGCTCAGCAAATATTACACTTAATACTCGCTATATTGATACCATCTTATATTGATGAGTGCTATGATAATGTCTTTTTTTTTTAAAAAAAAAAAAAGTGTTATGGTAATGCATTTTCATTTCCTGCAATGATTACGTAAAGTTTACATAGTTACTATTTTAATGAAGTCAAACAGAATATAAATAGATAAAGTACTAAAATAAAAAAATCATAGGACTTAAAAGTTGTAGACAAAAGAAATTAAAAAAACAAAATAAATTAAAAATCATAAATATAATTAAGACTTGAATGTAACATAGTAAAAAGATAATTTTATATGACTTTAAAGTCGTAAATTGAAAATAAAAATATTGAAATCGTAATTTACTCTTTATTATGACTTATTATCATTTGGTAATTTTTTATACTTATGTTTTTTACCACTATTTTTTTTAAGTTTGAGAAAATTTGCATTGTTCGGTTGATTATGAAATGAATATTTTTCCATAGTTTTTCTAAAAAACATCTTTTGTCCCCTCATTTATCAAAATGTGACATATGTAGTCCTTATTTCCATAAATAAGGGCAAAAAAAAAGATGATTTTTTGTAAAGAACAAACATCATATTTGACATATCAAAAAATTAGAGACTAAAAGGAGACAATTTATTTTTTGAGTATCTAAAATCAAAACATTGTCCTCTTTATGGATACTAAAAACATATATTTAATCCCGTGAATAAATACAAATCTATCCATTAAATACATATTAATCAACTCATTGAAATCAACAACAAATTATCTAATACAGTATGTATCTAACTTTAGAAACTAATGATATTCAACAAATTATTTCTAAAATTATTATGAATTGTATATCTAAAATTAGTATGAATTGAACCACTATTTGGTGAGTGGTTATTAAATTCAAAATTTATCAAATATCACAGTCTCAATTTCCTTTATCACTTGTTAAATATCTGAAGTATCTGAATCACAATTTGAATAAGTTTTAACTGCAGAGCTTAACCAAGGTTATAAGGTCTGTTTGGATGTTAACTTCTTTAGAAGTACTTTTAAAAGAAAAAAAATAAGAAGAAAAAAAAATGAAATGAACTTCTCCATAAGCTAAAATAAGTCTTCCATTAACTAATTTGTAGATATCATCTCATCTTTTAGAAAAACTATATTAGTGAGCTTCTAATAATTAACTAATAGAGAACTTGTTTTTATTTATCGAAAAGCTCATCTCATTTTTTTCTTCATATTTTTTTTAGAAGTGCTTCTACAAAAACTTATCCAAACATGTCCATAGTGCAACTCTGTGATTGACCAGTTTGATAATCTGATTGATTGCTATAATCCTTATAGTTACACGTCTTATAGTTACACATTTTTCTGTGTGTATGTTTGAATTACTCATTGTGCTATTTAAAAAAATGGGAAAAAGTTAAATGATACACCTTTGATGATGCTTTCCTAATTTTAGAATGATGATAAACTATTCTAATTACAGGCCTATCAACATCTTGGCGAGGTTAATGTTCCCAAGTTCACTGTGATTGTGGCACTAAAAAAGCATCATACCAAGCTGTTTCTGCCTAATGGCCCAGAAAATGTTCCTCCTGGTATGATACGTATCTTGTTCACTTGCATGCTGTTATGAAGCACCGATACTCTAAAAAAAAAAAATTCAACGTATCGGATACACGTCCGATACCGATACTTTGGGGATACTCTATTTTACGTATAGATTTGGTCAAATATTTTCAAAAGACATTTTTGTAAATTAAAAAAAAAAGGTGCCCTAAATAGAATGAAATTTGTTTTTCCTCCATATCCACATACTAGTTGAGGTATTTGTTAATTTTGTATGGATAATCTATTATTTATACTTATGATTTTCTTTTTATTATATTTTATTAATATGAAATATATTCTATATAAAAAAAATATTATTTAGTACTAAGACGTATCGGAAACGTATCGAAATATTAGAATTTTTGAAGAACGTATCGAAGTTTTGTATCGAAAACGTATCAAAAACGCCGTGTCGGTATTGGTGCTGCATAGCCATGCAGTCTCACCCAGGATCGTGGTAACATAAATTTTACTCTTCAGGGACGGTTGTGGATACAACAATCACGCATCCAAGTAATAATGATTTTACATGTGTGCTCAGGCAGGGATTCTTGTAAGTTTACCTATCTAGCTTCCACAGCCGATTTCTTCATTTATATCCATTTTACAAGCATCTTAGTTGCTGTGGTAATAGTGAAGTGTATTTGTCTACCAATTAAATTGCTGATGTTTCAACTTTCTCACGTGCCTTCTTTTTTCTGTTTCCTCACCAAATAATAGGGAACATCAAGGCCTGTACATTATCATGTGCTACTTGATGAAATTGGTTTCGCGGCAGATGGCTTACAAAATTTGATCCATTCGCTGTCCTATGTGTATGCTTCTACCTTTTTTGTTTATGCATGTATATACGTATTTCAGGAACCAAAGGAGCACAATTGCAACCTCAGTTGGTAATTTAATCTACTCCTCTGATATATAACTGTCAGAATTGTCTTTTTCAAGAGAAAAATGGTTAAATTAATAATTTATGTTTTATAATAACTTGCCCTCATTTTTTTCTTCAGTGGCACCCATATGCTATGCTTGACCATGCTGCAGCTCAGATGGGACAAGTTTTGAATTTTGATGATTTATCAGAAACAGGTTAATGTCCATTGTCCTGCTTCAGAGGGAGACATCCCCATCCCAGAGCTTCCAAGGTTGCATAGGAATGTCAGTAGTTCCATGTTCTTCTGTTGAGGTGTGTAGGTGACAGGTGCTAGTAAATACGTTTTGATTGATCAAAAGTGTAAATGTACATTTAGTATAAACTGCAAACATATGAAGCCCAAATTTTGTTGGATGGGGTGAAGCCCAAATTTTGTTTGATGGGGAGATGGATTCGTGGGCTTGGGGGGTACAGTCGACATATTAGTGATATGAATTGTCATTTTGAGACATCAATCACGGTAATTGAGTCGCATTGGCTTACTAGCTTTTTGCATATATTGCTAACTATGAAATAGTTCTTCCCTTCTTTTTTAGAAAAATGTGATTTTATGATGTCAAATGCTCTGATTTAGTGTGTTTGGTTAGATATTTGGAGAGCTTATAACTTCATTTGACTATAGCTATTAGTTTTGACAATTTTGTTTCGCACACTAAAGTTTTAAAGGACTTTATAAATTTTTTTGACTAGTGTTATTTTGATCAAATTAAGTTTAATTGGTATACGAGTTTATTTTAATAAACTTTTTTTTATAAGTTACTACAAGTAGTTTATTTCAATAAGCTATTTGAAACAATTTATAAAAAATAAGTTAACTTTTTTAAGTTCTTATATAAATAAAAAAAAGTGACTCAGTAATAAACAGGTCACGGACCCAACACAACACCCGAATTAACCAGTCTAAATAGGGACAACCCACTCTTTTAAGCTTGGGGCGAAAACGTCATCTCATATTTCTTATTAATTTAATAAATAAACATGTACTAGATGATAAATGTTAAAACTAAATAAAAAAATATCAAAAAATAATTAAATATATTAAAAGCTCACCAGTTAAGATAATTGCCCATTTTAAATCTTGGTCATTCAATATTTTATTAATATATCCAATGGGCACAATTTACTTCCTCACTAATATGGAAGGAAACTCACTACTTCACAGTAGACGCCACCTTCATGATTTTTCCCTTACTAGTTAAATATTGTTTTAGTCTCTAAATTAATAGGAAAGAGTGTTTTTTTAGTTTTTAAAATTTTGAAATTGTATTTTCTTGAATTTTGATAAATTACTTTTTGAGTCTCTAATTTAATAAATTGATACGATTTTTAATTATTATAAATTAATTTTTATTTTTTAATTGGTTGAATTTACATTTTAAAATTGACATAATGATATGACTGAATCCATATAAGAGTTGGCTCATCTGGAATTCAAGACAAAAAACATGGAAACTAAATATTTACAACCAATCAGTTATAAGAGTTGTCTTTTCTTTTTTTTTAAATAAAAAAAGTTATATAAATGACATAATGCAATAAATTGAATTCCATATTACTCAATATGCAGGGGCTGAAATCACTTTTAACTATATATTCAATTTAAGCCTATCATCTCTTTAGAACTAAAAATTCTTCAAGTTAATTAATGTCGAAAACATGATGACAGTAAAAAGAGTAGCAAAATTAAAGTGTGAAATATTTTGTGGAATAATAAATAAGTCAGCGGCGGCGTCTAGCAGGCAGAAAGCAAAGATAAGTATAGAAAACAATAATTTAGTAAATTCCTAGCAATAGACAACCATCTGCAACTTTCACCATAATTCTTAAACATCAAAGTCACCAACTATTAAACACGAATTCAATGGGAGCAATCTTTGGCCAGTCTTCGCCTTCTGGTTTCTGGCAACGTTGTTTGAGCAATGGACACGCCCAAATATGAAAAGATGAAATGGATTTGGGCAGACCCTCCTCTGGTAAGCATTGGAGGCTGGGGCAGTTACTAAGAATCAATTCCTTGAGAGAGGAGAGGTGGCAGAGACCTTTGTAGTCCAGTCTTTTCAGATTTCGACAGTTACTGATGCTTAGAGTAACAAGAGTGTGTGGCAGTACACCTTCTTCGGGAAAAGACTCAACGTCCACTTCAACAATCTCTAAGCTTTCTAGAGAGTGATTGCCTCCCAAGGCACTTTTCAATAAGGAGATAAGTTTGGAACAACCATAGAGACCAATACTTTTTAAATTTGATGGCAAACCTCCTTCGGGAAACATCAGTTGCTGGCATTTCCGAATTGTTAGTCTCCATAAACAAAGAAGTTGCTCTGGGAGGTGCCCTTTCAACTTGGGACAATTATATATATCAAGAACTGTAAGACGTGGAAAAGCACCTGTCACATCCTGAAAGTCCCATTTTTCCCATTCTTCCATATTCCTCAAATCCAGTGTTTCCAAGGATGTAAATGAAGAAGAGCTATTCCCATAAAATTCAGTATCAATACACAATATCCCATTAAGTCCATCAATCCTCAGGTGCTTGAGACATGGCAAGAGCCCAAGGGGAGGCAAACGTTGGCAAGATTGACAGTTCTCCAAGGTTAAGGACGCCACATTCAGTAATGAATTACTGAATAACCACCTTGGAAATTGTTTACCCCCATAGTTCCTCATCCTCAACTGCTCCAAGAGTTTGGAAGGCTGTAGATTCTCAATTACAATTTCATCTCTTTCTTTCATTGAATCATCAGGTTTCCTGTCCGAATCCCATTCTAAGTTTAGCTCCAGAAGGTGTGTTTTATTTTTCAGATCCACTGCTAATGCATCTGAGGGATTCTCGACATTCTGCAACTTCTCAATTGATAGACTTCCATGAAGATTGAGTTCTCCTAGCTGTTGGATACCGAACACCCTTCTTTTGCCAACCCTAAACCGATTCATTAATACTTGAAGATACTTCAGTTTTCCCAAATGTGCTGGTACCTTTCTCACTCCAGTCTCTATTAATTCAAGGCGATGCAAATCAGTGAGTTTATGCAAATTTGAGGGCAGCTCCTTCAAACATTGACAATAATTCAGCTTCAATATTTGCAAGTTGTAGAGTGAACATATTGAACCAGGTAGTTTTACTATATGAGTACCGGATAAGTCTAACGAACGGATATATTTAAGATTACCCACAGAGTCAGGCACCTTTGTTAGGTTAGAATAACCAGACAAAGATAAGACACGTAAGAACTTAAACTTGGAGAATAATTCATGTGTTGATATCTTGCAATTCCAATGATTGTGAACAAAGTTCATTCCCTGACCTGTTGGCATATAGGTACGTAACTTTTTTGTGTCACATAGAGTTCCAAACCTATCAAAACATTGAACGTGATTGATTGCAACAGAAAAATGACGGGTTGCTTTTGGTGTACCTTTCACTTGATCATCTTCCAATCTGAAACAAATGTCCCCACAAATATGTTTTGCCAAATCGTTGAGAAGGTCATGCATGACAAAACGTGTTCTCACTATGTTGCTTGACTGTTGAAAGAAGGACCTCGATAATAGATCATTAAAGTACTGTTCACCAACTTCTTCCGGACTCTTACCCTGTTGAGGACATTGTAGAAATTTTTCAGCCATCCACAATTGTATTAAGCACTCCTTATCAAACACATAATCTTTGGGGAATAAGGCACAGTAAGCAAAACATCTCTTGAGATGAGAAGGAAGGTGGTGATAGCTTAGTGCTAAAGCAGGTACAATACCACTACGCTCTATTGAAAATTCCCATATCTCGCTTTGCAATATGCTTTTCCATTCCGAAACAAATGACTTGTTGTGTAATAGACTTCCCATTGTTTTCAAGGCTAGAGGAAGTCCTTTACATTTTTTAACTATCTTCATACCAATCTCCTTGCAATCTGGATTTGGCTGAACATTATCATCTTGGAATGCATGTTTAGCAAACAACTTCCAGCAATGATCTTCTTGTAATTGCTCCAGGAGGTGTTCTTTTGACTTCATGGTAGAAGCAACTTCCTTACTACGTGTGGTGGCAATAATTCTACTCCCCTGAGCTCCAAAAACAAGAGGTTTTTGCACAGATTCCCATTTAAGTCGATTTTCGTTCCAGACGTCATCCAAAACAAGAAAAAATTTCTTCCCCCTCAATTTTTCTTTCAATCTTCCGTGAACCATCTCTAGGTCTCTACTATCATCAGTCGATTTAGTGATGGCCTCAAGAATTGTTCTTGTTACCTTGAAAACATCAAAATCATCTGAAACACAGACCCAAGCTTTGACATCAAATTTAGCCTCCTCGATCCTAGGGTCATTGAATACATGTTGAGCAAGTGTGGTCTTACCCATCCCACCCATGCCCACAATAGAAAGTATCGATGGCTGGTTAGGATTGTCGTTGTCAGATGTCAGCCAATCAAAAATCATTTTTTTGTCTTCATCTCTGCCATAAATATCACTTTCAACCACCAAAGATGTTGATTGTGATATCTGTGGCACTTCACTACCCAATTCTGATCCAACACTAACACCACTAGCATTTTTCAAACCTAGATCATCCTTTTGGCTTGAGAGAAATTCTAAGCCCTCAAGGATTTGTTCCATCCTGAATTTAATTTCCTTGTTAAAGGAACTAGCAGGAGAAGATTTGAAGAAATTTGGAACCTTGCAAGTACAGCCAGTACAGGTCTGAGATTCAGATTCAGCTTCCACTTCCCATTTGAAGTATTCATATTGTATTTCATCCAAGAGATCCTCTGAATCAAACACGATATCTTTGACCTCAAGAAGCCAATTTCTCACACGTGGATCTGTGAACTGCTTTCGTTCTGCATCATCAGCCAGAGCATCGATGGACTGCAACTTAATTTTCAACTTTCTTAGCAGCTTCTCATCGAGTTTTTTTCCGTGAAAGAAGTCCAGAACTTGAGAAGAAGCAAGCTTCTCAAATGCAACCTGAAGGAAAGAAGAAAGAAGAGCACCAGCAATTAATTCTGCTGCCATGGGAGTGGATGAATGAAAGTGAGTAATTAGAAAGTGCAGCTTATGCCAATGTCTCAGTGCAGATGAAATGAGTAGAATTAAGCTATTTTATGAAGGCAAAAAAATTAATTTATTATTTTAAAAAAAATCACCAATTTATTGTAGTTTCAAATTTATTTACGCAAGTATAGTAATCAATTACGTCCCACGAAGACGCAATCGGACACACCCCTCCAGGCACGACTCACTTGGTTGTGACACATGTTATTTTTAGACACATAACATTTTGAGGCGCAATGTATATAAACTTCGAACGGTCATTATTTTTTATAGGAATGTCCGATTGAAGCGTAATTTGTGTCAAAACGCTCAAAATTGAGAAATTGAGAGAAGAAGGCCTAGACAAATACCCAAAGGGGATTTGGTCAACTTTTTTCCAAAAATGTCTCTAAGTGCCTCAAAATTATGATTTAGAATTTAATCAGCCAAAATTTTTCAAACAGATTACTTTTTTAATTATTTAATTAGTTAATTTAATGCTATTTTCTATTTTTATAATTAATTCTCTTAATTTCAAGTGTTTTGACATAAAGTACACCTCCATCGGATATTTTTATAAAAAATTATGACCGTTCGAAGTTTGTATATACAAAAATAGTTAGACCATTTGAAGTACGATATTCAAAAATAGCATTAGTACGGTTTTTCCCAAGGGGGGCATTTTTTTTCTTTATTTACCAAATGGGGCAGGGTAGTCAATAAAAAATTATCACATGGCACGAATCCTTTTTATTTTGAAAAAAAAATCGGTTGTTAAAATTTAATCGCTAATTTTGGTCTCTATTTCAGTCGCTAAAAGTGTTAGCAACCGAAATAATGACGGAATTAGAGACGGAATAAGTTGCACCCAATGGAGGCGCAACTGGACCCCTGTTGTGCCTATAGAAGGTGCGACCGAGAGGCATGTGACTCATTGTTATAGATGCGTAAATAATTTGAAACTAAAAAAAATCTGTAATTTTTTTCAGATAAAACAATATTTTTTTTTTGTCATTTTATGAATCATGCCTTTACTTTGTTGTGGGCTGAACATTTTTTCTTGGATGGTCAGTCAACCAGTAATTATTAAGTCTTTCCGGCAAACACTAACTTAACAGCTGTATTCTATGAATGAATGAGTGGCTATAATTTTTCTGTGTAAAAAAGGAATATCTTTCCAAATTATTATTTGTCCCACACTGTCCATGGACCCTCTCTCACCAACTTTTTGTGTACAATATTATCGAATTTTTTCACACAAACATACAACAAATTAATTTTCTCAAAATCAAAGTTAAAAATTTAGATGTCTCAAACTCGAATTCCTAACTATTTTTTTAAGAAAAAAGTATTTTCTTAAAAAATAATAAAATAATATAAATAAAAGGAATTAATTCAAAATAATGAAATTAAAAATATAAATAAGAATAAATTAATTTAAATATTATTTTAATATGTGTATTTGTACATAATTATAAAAAAATGTTTTCTTTTTTCTTTTTATGCCATCTTTTAAGATTTTATTAAAATATATAATATAAAAAATTAACATTTACATTTGTTTAAGTTATCATAAAAAAAATTGATTGTCACAATTGTACTTAACTAATTTATAAAATTAACGCAATTGAACTTTTATTTAAATGGTTAAAATGTTTTTTTCTATTATGA
>PYAF01004598.1:654829-694415 GCA_007407185.1 Glycine tomentella
TATTTATATGACAAATATTTTTAAAAATTATTTAATTACTAACAAGATTAATTTATTAAAAAAATAATTAATATAATACATAGTCAAATTAAAATTGATAGAGGAAATTAAAATCATATATTTTTTTTAAAAAGTGTGGACGAAATATTTCAATTAAAAAATAGGAGAACTAAAATCATAAATTTTTTAAAAGTGAAATACAAAATGTCTCAATCCCCATTATGAATTTGAAATAATAGGGGGAGGAAAATTATATTATAAGCTATAATAGAAAATAAAACTTCCTAGAATCTAAATAAAAGGAAACAAAAAAATATAATATATTTCTAATGTCACTAATTAAATTATTCATAAATTTATGCTATAAATTGTTGAAGTACAAGTGTGAGTTAAAGTCTCACATGGGTAGAAATAGACAAGTTGAACACCATATAAATGAGGAGAAGACTCATAAACATGGGTCTTAAGATTTTTAGTTAACCTATTGTGTCCAATTCACTTATATGATTACAGTGCCGATGATTCGATTTGGTAACCGGCTCATATAAGTAAGAAGACGTTTGTGGATCCATGGACTTGGAGATTTGTTGTATCGAAAGTTTTCCTGGCACATGAATCCATGCATGGAGGCCAGGTAGCGAGTTCTGCAAGTGTTGCGGCGATACAAGTTTACTAGAGCATAAGCATGATATACATGATATCTCTTTATTAAAAGGGAAGAAAAACAATATATATTAATATTCATAATTTCTTTAATAAATAGTAACTAATTATGGAAAGACATGTTTCTTAAATGATTTTTTTCATTTTGAACTCTATATGAAACTTTTGGCATGTTAAATTTTGATACTAGAGCCCTAACATTCTGTAACGACCTAAAATTATTCTAGATATTATATTTTTATTTGAGTTAAATTATTAAGAAATCGTTAGATAATAATGATTTTTGCTGAACGTATACTAGTATAAATTTCTAAACGTAAAGATAAATTGTTATATATTACAAACAGCTATAGTTCTTGTTACAAAAGTTAACAAGTACAAGTTCTTCCAAATAAAAGTCTACTTCATATCTCTATTTCTGTGCCATCAACGAACCAGGTCATCAAGGAGATTGAACCCTGTTACCATTTAAAAAAATGAAACAAATCTAGTGAGAAATAAAATTTCTCAGTAGGCAAAAATCTAAACCACCAAACAAGTTAATACGTTAGTAAATCATTAATAAAACCAAATAAGTCCATATAAGAAATTATGCAACTATATGAATGCATGAAATGAATTTTCTCAGGATGTACATAGCCTCTACATATCGTACTGTATGTAGCTACATCTCGTACTGGATGTAGACGTTGTGATCGTCTTACGCAAACATGCATGATTTATTCCATGTATTTGCACCTGGTCACTACATATCATACTGTATGTAATATCAACTTATCGTTTCACAAATCTCGTACTGGACTTGGAAACAATAATCAACATATAATCACATAACATCTTATGTATCAAAAATATAGTTAGGCTATGTCCGGGTTCAATGGCTGAAATGGCTATGTCCGGGTTCAAATAGCTGAAATGGCTATGTCCGGGTTCAAATGGCTGATATGGCTATGTGTTACGCTCACGGCAAGTATACCGGTCGTACAAGTAGTAGAATGATAAAGAAAGGGATTTGTCGTTCCCAACGAGGATTGCTTGGCCAAATAAACTATAATTTTGATCGATAAGTTGGATACGAGATAAAGAAGAATAATGTTGTGGTTGTTGTCGTATGTGAATCGATTAAATGAAATTAAAGCGAGAAGCAAGTATAAATTAATATCAACAGCAAATTAGAAGATAACAATGTGTATGGAAATGTAGATAGGGCAACCCACACTCAATGTGCCTCTCTATGAAATGATATTGAGTATATGTTCTATTATCCAAGCTATTCAACCAATGTGTTCTTCTTATGTTGACTAAGCTTTGATGTCTCTTCCACTTAGTTCTTTAACTTACCATCCAACCCTAATCTCTTAGTGATCTTAAGCAAGTTAAGCATTAAGCAAACACATAAACAAGTAAAGTTGCAAGCACCCATCCCTATGTCTAGGTGATGTTAGCAAGTTACCACACTTAGGTCTGAAACTAAAGCCTCAATATGTCTATTGTGAACTTAAGCTCATACAGTAGTAAATAGCTTGTGATTCGGAGTTGTCGACCCGTCATTTCCTGACTACTCGGCTTGCTTAACACAAGTGTGATTTAACCTTCACGGACCACTTCACTACCTTAGTTTTTCCTTAGCTAATATATCATGAAAAGTAAAAAGGGGCAAAGTAACTTTGTGACTACAATAAATGAACAATAGCATTCAATACATCCAAAAGAGATTTACATTAAGTGCTTTGGTCCTAACTACAATAAATGCTCAGCCAAACCTCATAATGGGTGGTTGAGCTACAAAAAGAATCATCCCTAGCAGAAGCAAGAAGGAAGAAGATGAAGGAGGAACCCCACTTTGGTCTTCAACCTCCAACCTAAGCTAAGGATGCCCAAGGCTTCTAAACCCTAAGATTATGTTTTTCTCCCTCCAATTTCGTGCTTTGAAGACTGAGGATGAGGGTATTTATAAGGTAGTAGATGAAACTCCCAAATCGCCCTTGAAAACCTTCAGAAATCACAAGCTGCAGAGTCCCACGCCTGGGGCATGGCTTCCCACGCCTGGAGCGTGGCATTCCAGATAAAATGGCATATGGAGGCACCTTCCCACGCCTGGGGCGTGGCTTGGCAAACAGAATCAACAAATGGAGCCTTCTTCCCACGCTTGGGGCGTGGGACTTCAAGCTGGAGGCGTGGACTTCCTGAGCTTTCGAAAATGGTTTGAATCATGTCTTTTCCTGCTATAAAAGCTGTTCAAAATGGCACAACACATCATAGGGATGAATTCATCAACATTTATCATGATTAGATGCAATTCTAAGCTATTGTTGATGATTTTTGGCTTGTAAAACCTTGGAAAGGGCCATATGCAGAGCGATATCACTATGTCCGGGTTCAAATGGCTAAAATGGCTATGTCCGAGTTCAATGGCTGATATGGTTATGTCCGGGTTCAAATAGCTGAAATGACTATGTCCGGGTTCAAATGGCTCAAATGGCTATGTCCGGGTTCAAATGACTGAAATGACTATGTCCGGGTTCAAATGGCGGAAATGGCTATGTCCGGGTTCAAATGGATGATATGGTTATGTTCGGGTTCAAATGGCTGAAATATATCTGGGTTCAAATAGCTGAAATAACTATGTCCGGGTTCAAATGGCTGATATGGCTATGTCCGGGTTCAAATAGCTGAAATGGCTATGTCCGGGTTCAAATGGCTGAAATGGCTATGTCCGGGTTCAAATGAATGAAATGTCTATGTCTGGGTTCAAATGGCTGATATGGTTATGTCCGGGTTCAAATGGCTGAAATGTCTATGTCCGGGTTCAAATGGCTGATATGGTTATGTCCGGGTTCAAATGGCTGATATGGTTATGTCCGGGTTCAAATGGCTGAAATGTCTATGTCCGGGTTCAATGACTGATATGGTTATGTCCGGGTTCGATGGCTGAAATGGCTATGTCTAGGTTCAAATGACTAAAATGATTATGTCTGCATATATATTAATAAGTTAAAATATATTAAAGTGATTATTGCAATGCTCATTGATAATAAAGTCAATAAACACGTTTTTATTTTCTATAGTTTTAATTTTTCCAATTTGTTTTATTTTTTACTTTTATAACTACTTTTGACTTTCAGGTGAAGCTTAGGGAACTCGACAAATTTCAATACTTAGGATACTACAAAACTAGCCGTTAATTTGGAGCTTAATCAGCATTAAAAAATTTCGGCCCTAACCTGTCCAGGATTGTTTTCTACTAGACGTAATTAAGATTCTAGGAGGGAAAAAAAATAATTATAATCAAATGTCCTTTTAAGCCTTTATGAAAAACCTTTTAAGCTTGATGAGCAAAGCTTATTCGTTGTGAGAAATAATCAAATACTCTTTAATTAAGATAAAACAATAAATAGTTATTTTATTTTCATGGAATCACCATGATTTTGTTGGGATAACTGATTTTTGGATGTTATCCAAAGGAACTATGAATTACCACCACCAGAACTGAATGAATAAATGAATTGTTAATGAATCCCAAAAAATAAACAAATAAACAAAAACTACATGAATTAAAATGCATAAATTCAATTAAAATTTCATCAAATGTGGTTTGAACTCATGGTAACAAATTTTAGAAAGTATGAACAACATCAAGCTAAGCAATGATAATATCAAGTCTACAAAACATGTGAAACAATGAACTTGATGCCAATAAACCCTTCTTGATTGAGTGTCAGCTTCGACTAGTTTATATGTCCCCCCACTTGAATCTATACACACACCCTCCATGATTAGAACAGAACATCCACAAATTTGGCCTAACAAATTAGGGAGTTACATTAAGCACAAGATGTTGATCAACCACAATGCACGGCAGCCTACACCAATGTGGCAACTCAACTGGGGGAATCATATTTTATGTATTCAAAAGATTGTCAGAACACTATAATAGTCCTTATAGATATGACTGCTGATTGACTGACACTAGGCTAAGACGTCAAAACTTCAGGTCCTACCAAATTAAAAGGAGAAACGAAGCAGTTAATCCTCCACCAAAAAATAACAACAATGCCATATCTCAACCTTGACTAATTTCCTTCTCTTTTGCTTTGCATATATCTTCCGCACTCTTGATAAATTTCTTTGTCAAATCATCAACCTGTAAGAAGAAAATATCAGAAACCAAACAACCTAAGCTATGGATTACAGTTATCGTATCAGCTGCAATAAGCATGTGTCAGATACTTCTTTCTCCAATCTTTTTATGTCATCTTTGGGGAGACTTGAATACAACTTCTTTATGGCATCCATTGCCTGTAAAATTAACAACTTTCATCAGAGTCTGAAGAAAATTATGGTATACTCGGAAACAATAATAATGACTATAGGACCACTCTTTTTAATTTGAATATATAAAGATAACCCAGAACTATCAGACCAGGATCTCCTGTATTTCATTTTTTAAGGTTTCAAAATATTTAATCTGCTCTAATGATTAAGAAAAATGCATTTTAGAACAGGACATCAGCAGCTACTTCTTCAAGGGTGAATGGAGTGGTGAACGGAAAAACACCAATTCCATATTTGAAAACTCAATACTCATAAGAATGCTGAAGCATAAAAGATAGTGCTAATCAATTCCTGAGCAAAAACAATTCAAGTTAAAGAAGCCGATAATATTCAGCGTGGGAGAGAATTCCATTATTTCCACAACTACACCATTCTTATTCCCTTACTTAAATTGCTAAAAGGCAAACCTTCCAAAAAATGTTAAGGAAAACCAAAACCACACCAAACCTTTTGCCTAGCTCTTCTAATGCTTTGACGAGCATCTTCACATGATTTAGCAACCAACGTAGTCATAGCCTGAAATAAATGTCAAACAAAAGGATATATCAACATGATATATGAAATGAGATGTTTAAGGGTATACAATAATTAACTGGAGTGTAATCAGTTTACCTGCATATGCTCTTTGGTCAATCTGGTCATTTCATGGAGAAGAAGTAAATTAGTTAATTAATATTGAGCTTGAAATTCAAGTTCTTTAATAGCTACTATATCCAACCAAATTCACTCTGACAGGCATGAGTAACTGAATGTCAATAAAATATGTGCTTACGGTGGAATGACAGCAATCAATCTTTCACCATCTGGTTTAGGATTTAACCCCAATGGAGATGAAACAACGGCATTCTCTAATTGTTTGTGTCTGCAGAAGTTAGGCATATCATATGCAAAAGTAATACTAGTTTAGTACTAAGTAATCTACAAATAAGTAACAACAAACTCGAAGTCCTAAGGTAAAGTACCTCTGAATCATACGGATTAACAGACAAGGTTTTTGGATCTAACACTGAGACAACAGCAAGCCGATTCAAAGGCATCTTCAAACCACTAGTTTCAACAATGATATGGTCGAGCATTTCTGTAGGGACATGCCCATCATTATTGCGTTCGGTCATTAACTATCAAGAGACACAAATGATCTATAAACAATTGTGACACGCATTAATATACCTGGGGATGCCCTTCCTGTTCGTAGCTTGCTTAGTTCTGTTGATAATGCAGCCACTGCAGCCTCCATCTGCGAGACAGTATTTGCCTTGATAGTAGGACCAACATTTGGTGGAACTTCAATTGTACTGACACCCCCTTCATCCTCTAAAATGTATAAACCAATGACCATTAAAATCAAGTAACATTTATAATGCATAATAATAGTTAGACATTAAAAGTTCTGCACAATATCAATATGTTTCAATCAGAAAATCCCATATCAATTTCAAAATCTAACAGCTTGATCCTTGGAGTTAGCTGATTGCAATTTCCAACCAGTAAAGAGAATTGCATGCCTCGTAGGTTTGTACTTATAATCATAAAACTTTACAAACCTTTGTTAAGCATTTCATTTTCACAGGCTGCAAACTCAATTCAATAAGAAAATTCCATCAACAACCCTAGAAAACTCACATGCATCTGATTCATAAAAAGATGCTGGGAAATTCAATAAACTATCACAAATTTCTATTATTCTTCATCTTCATAACTGTCATTCAGTGTTTCAGAAATATTTCTCAACTAAATGCACCCTAGAATTTTTGTTTGGTGCTTGAAATTTAGGCTAAATTCCCATAAAAAACACTTAGTAGCACCAAGAAAATCCATTTACAACAGAAAATCAAAATCAGAACACTTAAAATGAATAAAAAAATCAAAGAGAATAGAGCATGTTTATTACTCGATGGATAAAACTTAGGTGCAGTTCTTTAAGTACTTGTGCTATTCTCCAATCAAAATTAAAATCTCACCTCCTTATTCATCGTTGACTTTAAATGTTCCTAGAATTTGGATTCACCCCTAACTCAACCTCAAAAAATACCCTGAATTTCATCTCATTTTGATGTAGGCTGATGGAATTTTTCTAAACAAAAATTATATTGTATAGAAGGCCTAGTGGAGGAACAGGCATAGTTATTGGACTATCCAACAAAACCCACATATTAGAGGATATATTCCTGTGGAACAATGACCCAGAGGGAAGAGATGCTACTGAGCTGGCTGAAGTTTGTTAACAATAGCATAGTGAAGCATTACATTGAAGTTGTAATATAGAAGCTGTAATTGTTTTTAGGTTACATTGAAGTCGTTCATATATTTACAACTTCTGACTTATTTTATTTTTTATTTTTATTTTTTTTACTACTTCTATTTTTAAAATATTAATAAATAGAAAATAGCTATGAAAGGTCGTGTTCCGCAGCATGTGCAATCTGAAATTATGGAAAATCAAGATAGAAAAAAAAAACATTAGTGTTAAAATCCATAACGTGTTTCTTAATTAACGCCGCAATTACAGGCCTTGAGGCATGAAATCTAAATTAAATCCATAACGTGTATATATCTATCTATATATATATATGAACTAAATTTAAATTAAAATTACACAGATAAAAAATTAGATATAAAAATCATTATTAGTAAAACTAGTAATATATACTTCACCCCAATATAATAAACTAGATAGGGTTTTAAAATAAGATTATAACTTTAATCTAAATACACCTGACTTGGTAATGAGTTAATAAGTTTTATATTTATTAAGAAATAATTATTTATTACTTTTCATTTTTTTATGAATACTAACTGTTTTAAAAGTTATATTTATTTTTTCTTTATATTAATTTTTTTAATAATTTTTCTTGTTAAATTTGAATAGTTTTTGTTTTTATTTATTTAATGTGAATTAACTATATATTTCATATTTTTATAATTTTTATTTATATTATGGATTTTAAGTAAATTAAGAATTAGCATATTTCCAAAAAAATAGCATGTAACCAAAAATTTAAAAATAAGCATATAATAGCCAATATTATATTATTATTATTATTTTGCAAACCAATATTATACTCTTTTCTTTACGCTAAGCGAATATTACAATTAATACTCGCTAAATTGATACCATCTTATATTAATGAGTGCTATGATAATGTGTTTAAAAAAAAAAGTGCTATGGTAATGCATTTTCATTTCCTGCAATGATTACAGAAAGTTGACATAGTTAGTTAGTTACTATTTTGCTCTTGTCAAACAGAATATAAATAGATAAAGTACAAAAATAAAAAAAATATACTACTTAGAAGTTGTAGACAAAAGAAATTAAAAAAACAATAAATCAAAAGTCATAAATATAGTTATGACTTGAATGTAACTTAGTAAAAAGAAAATCTTATATGAGTTTAAAGTCGTAAATTGAAAAAAAAAATACTGAAATCGTAAATAAATTTACTCTCTATTATGATTTATCATCATTTGATAATTTTTTAAAAAATGACCCTCAAATAATAATTAATTTTTTCCCCATTCGATAAAAAAGCCGAAACAGGAGGTTAAGGGGAATTTAGCTTATGGCGTGAAAAAAAAGGAAATCAATTTTATTTTCCCATTCTGACACTAGATTATTGCATCATATCAATTCCTTTAACAGAGTTCTTTCCAATAGCCTGTCTGTGTATCCAATGCTATGTGCATTGTTCCTAAATCCTTTGTTATATTATATTATGTGACAACTATTTATGTGTTTATGCTTCATGACTATGTACAAGATGTAATATGATGACATTATTATTTCTGTTTATCATGACTTGCACATGTGCACACTGAATTATTCTTAATGATTAAGATTTGGATTTTTTCTTACAGAGTTGTTTTTAGATTTCTATGATTCTAGTAATGGATGCAAGTCAACTCAATTTATTGCATTCAGGTGTTATTATATCCCTGTTATATTTGATAGATATCCAGTCTTGCATGTTCTTTAAGTGAACTTGTTTGTACATCAAATGTTGTAAACTGGAAAATGCTGATGTTACTTATTATAAAAAAATTATTAATGTATGATGCACTGCTTATACTTATGTTGTTTACCACTATTTTTTTTAAGTTTGAGAAAATTTGCATTGTTCGATTGATTATGAAATGAATATTTTTCCATAGTTTTCCTAAAAAACATCATTTGGTCCCTCATTTATCAAAATGTGACATATGTAGTCCTTATTTCCATAAATAAGGACGAAAAAAGAGATGATTTTTTTGTAAAGAACAAAGATCATAATTAACATATCAAAAAATTATAGACTAAAAGGAGACAATTTATTTTTGAGTAACTAAAACCAAAACATTTGTTGTGGTCTACAACCACCCAAACTTCTCCTTCTCAGTTGAGAGCAACACCTTGACCAACCCCAAACAGAGGAAAAATACAGAAACATGAAAAAGGATCAAAATGAAGGATGCGCGAGAGACAATGGAAAAAAACACATACAATAGTTTTACGTGGGAGAAAACCTCCAAGAGAAAAACCCACGGGACCTAGTCCAGAAACAATCTACTATTCAACAATAATGGTTACAAACTCTCTCAACGGGCTCTAGCCGGAGACACTCTCAACAGCCTGATGCTGGAGACTCACCACTCTCTGTTTTTGCTCTGGTCACTCTGCTGCTCTTGGCGTAAGCTTTCTTTCTTCTTTTCTTTAGTAACCAGCCTCCATCTATAAATGCAGTATTTATAGAGAGGAACTAGGTTTAGAAATTTTACCCAAAACGAAAAGTGGGTCGAGGTCAACCCTAGGGAATTGGGCCCAAGACAAACTTCTCTTTTTTAGCATCTAGGGATTTGGACCAGCATTAAACCAAACCTTATCCAAGAACATTGTCCTCTTAATAGATACTAAAAACATATATTTAATCTCGTGAATAAATACAAATCTATCCATTAAATACATATTAATCAACTCATTGAAATCAACAACAAATTATCTAATAAAGTAGGTATCTAACTTTAGAAACTAATGATATTCAACAAATTATTTCTAAAATTATTATGAATTGTATATCAAAAATTAGTATGAATTGAACCGGTATTTGGTGAGTGGTTATTAAATTCAAAAATTATTAAATATCACAATTTATTTGTCTCAATTTTCTTTATCACTTGTTAAATATCTGAAGTATGTTTTCATGTTTAGGGATGAAATTAGTGAATCACAATTTGAACAAGTTTTAACTACGGAGCTTAACCAGATAACTCTGTCATTGAACAGTTTGATAATCTGATTGATTGCTATAATCCTTATAGTTACACATTTTTCTGTGTGTATGTTTGAATTACTCATTGTGCTATTTAAAAAAATGGGAAAAAGTTAAATGATACACCTTTGATGATGCTTTCCTAATTTTAGAATGATGATAAACTATTCTAATTACAGGCCTATCAACGCCACTACCATATAGTCACGCGTTCAATGTGAGCAATCTTTGGCCAGTCTTCGCCTACGAGTTTCACGCAACGTTGTTTGAGCAACGGACACAACCCCCAAATTAGAAAAGATGAAATGGATTTGGGCAGACCCTCCTCTGGTAAGCATTGGAGGTTGGGGCAGTCTTCAATAATCAATGTCTTGAGAGAGGAGAGGTGGCAGAGACCTTTGTAGTCCAGTCTTTTTAGATTGAAACACTCATAGATCTTTAGAGTAACAAGAGAGTGTGGTAGTAGACCTTCATCAGGAAGAGACTCAACATCCACTTCTCCAATAGATAAGCTTTCTAGAGAGTGATTGCCTCCCAAGGCACTTTTCAATGAGATATGCTTTGAACAACGATAGAGAGACAAAACTTTTAAATTTGATGGCAAACCTCCTTCGCCAAACATCAGTTGCTGGCAGTCCGAAATTGTTAGTGTCTGTAAACAAAGAATCTGGTCTGGCAGGTGCCCTTTCAGCTTGGGACATTGACGTACATCGAGAACTGTAAGACGTGGAAAAGCACCTGTCACATCCTGACATTCCCATTTTTCCCATTCTTCCATTTGGTAGAACTGCAGTGTTTCCAAGGATTTAAATGAAGAAGAGCTATTCCCATAAAATTCAGCATCAATACGCAATATCCCATTAAGTCCTTGAATCCTCAGGTACTTGAGACATGGCAAGAGTCCAAGGGTAGGCAAACGTTGGCAAGATTCACATTTACTCAAGGTTAAGGAGGCCACATTTAGTAATGAATTATTGAATAACCACCTTGGAAATTGTTTACCCCCGTAGTTCCACATCATCAGCTTCTCCAAGTGTTTGGAAGGATGTAGATTCTCAATTACAATTTCATCTCTTTCTTTCATTGAATCATCAGGGTTCCAGTGCCAACCCCATTCTAAGTTTAGCTCCAGAAGGTGTGTTTTATTTTGCAGATCCACTGCTAATGCATCTGAGGGATTCTCGACATTCTGCAGGTTCTGAATTGATAGACTTCCATGAAGATTGAGCTCCCCTAGCTGCTGGATACCGAACTCCCTACTTTTGCCAACATTAAACAAACTCATTAATACTTGAAGATACTTCAGTTTTCCCAAATGTGTTGGTACCTTTCTCACTCCAGTATCTATTAATTCAAGGCGATGCAAATCAGCGAGTTTATGCAAATTTGAGGGCAGCTCCTTCAAACGTTCACAATAATTCAGCTTCAATATTTGCAAGTTGTAGAGTGAACATATTGATCCAGGTAGTTTTACTATATCAGTACTAGATAAGTCTAACGAACGGAGATATTTAAGATTACCTACAGAGTCAGGCACCTCTGTTAGGTTAGAAAAACCAGACAGAGATAAGACACGTAAGAACTTAAACTTGGAGAATAATTCATGTGTTGACATCTTGCAATCCCAATTGTGATGAAAATTCATTCCCTCACCTGTTGGCATATAGGTACGTAACCTTTTTGTGTCACATAGAGTTCCAAACCCATCAAAACATTGAACGTGATTGATTGCAACAGAAAAATGACGGGTTGCTTTTGGTGTACCTTTCACTTGATCATCTTCTAATCTGAAACATATGTCCCCACAAATATGTTTTGCCAAATCGTTGAGAAGGTCATGCATGACAAAATCTGTTCTCTCTGTGTTGCTTGACGGTTGAAAGAAGGACCTCGATAATAGATCATTAAAGTACTGTTCACCAACTTCTTCCGGACTCTTACCCTGTTGAGGACATTGTAGAAATTTTTCAGCCATCCACAATTGTATTAAGAACTCCTTATCAAACACATAATCTTTGGGGAATAAGGCACAGTAAGCAAAACATCTCTTGAGATGAGAAGGAAGGTGTTGATAGCTTAGTGCTAAAGCAGGTACAATACCACTACGCTCTATTGAAAATTCCCATATCTCGCTTTGCAATATGCTTTTCCATTCCGAAACAAATGACTTGTTGTGTAATAGAGTTCCCATTGTTTTCAAGGCTAGAGGAAGTCCTTTACATTTTTCAACTATCTTCATACCAATCTCCTTACAATCTGGATTTGGTTGAATATTATCATCTTGGAATGCATGTTTAGCAAACAACTTCCAGCAATGATCTTCTTGTAATTGCTCCAGGAGGTGTTCTTTTGACCTCATGGTAGAAGCAACTTCCTTACTACGTGTGGTGGCAATAATTCTACTCCCCTGAGCTCCAAAAACAAGAGATTTTTGCACAGATTCCCATTTAAGTCGATTTTCGTTCCAGACGTCATCCAAAACAAGAAGAAATTTCTTCCCCCTCAATTTTTCTTTCAATCTTCCGTGAACCATCTCTAGGTCTCTACTATCATCAGTCGATTTAGTGATGGCCTCAAGAATTGTTCTTGTCACCTTGAAAACATCAAAATCATCTGAAACACAGACCCAAGCTTTGACATCAAATTTAGCCTCCTCGATCCTAGGGTCATTGAATACATGTTGAGCAAGTGTGGTCTTACCCATCCCACCCATGCCCACAATAGAAAGTATCGATGGCTGGTTAGGATTGTCGTTGTCAGATGTCAGCCAATCAAAAATCATTTTTTTGTCTTCATCTCTGCCATAAATATCACTTTCAACCACCAAAGATGTTGATTGTGATATCTGTGGCACTTCACTACCCAATTCTGATCCAACACCAACACCACTAACATTTTTCAAACCTAGATCATCCTTTTGGCTTGAGAGAAATTCTAAGCGCTCAAGGATTTGTTCCATCCTTGATTTAATTTCCTTGTTAAAGGAACTAGCAGGAGAAGATTTGAAGAAATTTGGAACCTTGCAAGTACAGCCGGTACAGGACTGAGATTCAGATTCAGCTTCCACTTCCCATTTGGAGAATTCATATTGTATTTCATCCAAGAGATCCTCTGCATCAAACACGATATCTTTGACCTCAAGAAGCCAATTTCTCACACGTGGATCTGCGAACTGCTTTCGTTCTGCATCATCAGCCAGAGCATCGATGGACTGCAGCTTAATTTTCAACTTTCTCAGCAGCGTCTCATCAAGTTTTTTCCGGTGAAAGAAGTCCAGAACTTGAGAAGAAGCGAGCTTCTCAAATGCAACCCGAAGGAAAGAAGAAAGAAGAGCACCAGCAATTAATTCTACTGCCATGAGTGTGGATGAATGTAAGTGAGTAATTAGAAAGTGCAGCTTACGGCAATGTCTCAATGCTCATGAAATGAGTAGTAATAAGCTATTTTATGAATCATGCATTTACTTTAAGGTTGTGGGTTGAACATCTTTTTCTTCGATGCTCAGTCAACCAATAATTGTTTATTTCCGACAAACTTTAACTTAGCTGTATTCCATGAATAAATTAGTGCCAATAATTTTCCTGAGTTTAAAATAAGGATATCTTTCCAAATTATTTGTCCTACGGTCAAGACTACGGTGGACAAACTTCTTTAATATTGGATGATCTTCTTCAAAAGGCCTTTTTTTTTAATTTGATAGAGAGTCTTGGTTTATTTTTATTTTTGTCTTCATGTAGCAGACACCAACTTGTAAGTTGTAACCATAACCTGTGGCTGCACAATGTCAGCAGCGGCATTTGCTTTTCGGGAAGAGAAGGGGCCATTTTATCCTATGCCTCCATATGGTTATTTGCTTTTCGGAAAGAGGAGGGACCATTTTATCCTATGCCTCCATATGTTTATCCAGTATTTTACCTTGCACCAACACCATGTTTTTAAATTATTGTACAAATGCCTATAAGATAGAATTTGTGTTCAATCCTGTCTAGCACGTAAGCAGATTTACTAACAAAGTTAACATACCGGATGAACAATCTATGTTAAAGTTTCAGAGAAATAAAAAATACTTTATCCTGATAAATAATTTTAGTTCTCAAATGAGTATATGGGAAGACTAATAAAATTTTGTAAATGAAACCATTTATAGACTTAAAAATATTAATAACAGATGATAGAAAAAACATTCAAATATATTTTATTAAAAAGAAAAATAGAATATAATCATCACCAAAAAAACCAGTAAAAAGAAAATAGAATATTTATCTAAAAGGATAAAATATTATTATATTCATATTAGACACTATAAAAGGAGAATGAAATATTTTATAAAAAGAATAAAATAATAGTTAAATATCATTATCTTATCTAAGATAAAAGAATTGTCTTAATATTTATTTATATATATGTTAAAAAATAAAAATAGTGTGTGTGGTGGGGTGGGGAAGGCCCCAAACCTACCATGTTGGTTCACCTCTATCTATATTAACCATGAATAGCTTGATTTATAATAATCTTATTACCACTTGCTCTGTCAAATGACAAGATCATCACAATCAAACAAAAGAAATGTAAGGATATGCTTGCTAAAATACAATATAACATTTAAGGGAAATAAATCAAATTAAATAGGAAGGAGTAGGTAAAAAAAATACATCAATGAGCAATCTATATTTGTCAAACAATTCATCCACATTTAGATGTTTTATGATATGATTACAACACGTAATACTTATGTCACGACACATAGACTTAACTCGAAGGAAATTTTGTCCATTTAACTGATATAGATATATCTCTTTAACAAAAACATCACTACATAGCCACTGTGAGATTCTCTATGATTAATCCTATAGAGGTTTAAGGATTTGTCAAAATAGTTGATTGACAGCATGGACGAATCTAGAAACCTTATAAATGGAGGTTGTAATTTTTTTATTCTTTCGCAATTGTTTAAATGTCTAACTTTTAATAAATATTATTCAGAAAATATTATTTTTAGATATAAAATTGAAATTAATTTCTATATTAAATTACCAAACAATTTGAGCTTGAAAGGGGTCGTTGCACTTGGAGTCATGTGTATCGAGAGGCAAATGAAGCGGCTGATCTTTTGTCCAAGATTGGTTTAATCTTAGATAATGATTTGCAAATTTTCTCCTTTTGTCCTTGTTTCATTCTGAATGATGACTTTATGCAATTCCTATTTGATATCCTTTTGAATAAAGTTTCTCAGGGAGGGGGTCTTAGTCCTACTTAATCACAAAAAAACTGATAAACATAACTAATTTTATACTAGTTATCATTTTAATTAGTATAATAAAATAAGAAACACAATTAATTTTATATAAATTTATACTAATTAACTTTAATCATTTTTATAATAACAACATACAAATTATTGTGATATTAATTAACTTATATATATATATATATATTGCAAGGGAGGGGAGGGAACTCGGGCCCCTGCTTGTCCCCTTTTAAATCTATCCCTGATGGTGAGTATTAACATAACTTGGGTAAAATTTGCAACAATCTAAACCTCATGTTGAATTTGTCTGCCCACCTATTTTCGAGCTCATTCAAAGTTAGCCACTGCTAGTTCTTCCAACCATAAGGCAACCGTGGCTAGTCAATGCATCATATACGAAGTGCATGTCATTTCACAATTATTTAAGATTTTTAACACTATACATATACGTCTTTCATCAAATCATCACTATTGAGGTTTCACCTTCCTAAATACTCAACAGATAAGGTTCACCTAACAGTCTCTATCTCAATTGAGATAAAAGTTCACTAAAGTGAAAATAAAGTAAATTTTTTAAATTAAAATAGAATACAAAAATATAAATCTCACCTCATTTTACTTTTTATTTCTCATCTTTTTTTACTTTCTTTCTTCTCAAACGAACTTACCCTTATTCTTAAAATTCTTCTCCAAAACAAGTCCTTTATTTTTCAAGAAAAACTTTTTAAAAAAGGAATATGTTTGATAAACTTCGGAAAACATTTGATTTTAAAAAGCGAGCATGGTGTTGCAATTGTATTGCAGTAGTGAAATGGCTGGTTCAATTGGAAGCGGAGGGAACACAAGCACGGCTGTGGAGTGGCACGTGCGACCTCCAAACCCTAAGAACCCCATCGTCTTCTTCGATGTCACCATCGGTAACATTCCCGCCGGTCGAATCAAGATGGAACTCTTCGCCGATATTGCCCCCAAAACCGCCGAGAATTTCAGGTATCTACGCTTCTACTCTTAAAACGTGCTTTTTCTTCTTTTGGTGCTTCGTTAGACTGCACCTTACTTTTAAGCATTGCTATCAACTTGCGAATGAACTTCCACGAAAATATCACTAGTTTTTGTTTTAGTCTACAAAAGTTTATTCATTTTAATTTCAAAAGTGTAGGGTTAGTTTTTATTTTTTTCCCTAGTTGATGCGACGTGATATTATCTGTTTTACTTTAGAATTTAAGAAACTTGAGTTTCAGCTTACATTTGATTCGGAAATATAACGTGGGTTAGATGGTTAAGGGAGAATGAAAGGAGCGAAGGTTCGATTCCCTCTGCTAACAAATTAACTAACTAACATTTGTCAATAAAAAAAAAAAAAAAGAAGAAGAAGAAGAAGAAGCTTACATTTGTTTCTGCTACATGACAATGACATTGAAAAAAATGCAATGCATGTTTGGAATCTTGTGTGCTTGTAGAATAGTATAGATGATTTTATTACTTCTCATAGACAATTTATTTGTTCAACTGTATTTTGAACTTTCCTTTTTTTTTGTGGGTGTTTGTTATTGCATTGAGATTCTATTTATTGACGAGTTCAGTTGATTAATTTTGGCTTTTGTTATTTGGCAGGCAGTTCTGCACTGGGGAGTACAGGTAGTGGAACAATTTTCCACTCTGGCCATCAATCTATTGTGGTTTTGTTTCTCTTTTCATTTAGAGTCTTGATAGTTATGATATATTACCGTGCTTTTTTCTATTTTATTGTTTTTAAGTTACCCATGACATCCTTATCATTGTTGTACTATGCTTTAATAATTGTACTACTGATTTGCAATATAAGATTCATAGCCTTAATTTGAGTTGGAAACACATTGTCATTTCCTGCTTTCAAAGTCTGTTAGTTGGAATGAGGATCAGCCAGGTGGTGTTTATTGACTGCCAAAAGGATACTGAATGTTTGCCTTTTTAGTAGGTGGGTTTAAGTTAACTTATACTTTTTATGATCTGATTTTATTGGCAGGAAAGCAGGACTGCCTGTTGGTTACAAGGGTTGTCAATTTCATAGAGTTATTAAGGATTTTATGATTCAGGCTGGTGATTTTGTAAAGGTACTGTTCTGGTCTGGTTTATCTTTGACTTTATCTGTTTGTGTCAACATTCATGAAAATAAAATAAGCTGAGTACACTTTATGATCCATATGCATGACTTGATCTTATTGGACACATATAACATGATTGTTAATTTAGTTATAAAGTTTGGGTCTTGTCTTACTCGCAACTTTCCTTGTCTCATTTCTAATCTTTCGATACCATGCCCATTTTTTTTTGTGTTATTGCATACATGCAAGGCTTTAAAACACTCCTTTGTTTCTGACCTTTTGTTGCACATTTTCATTCTAGTACCAAGATTTCTTATCCCAGTCCAAAATCTATTGATTCACCCAAGACTACTTTAGCAACCTTCCTAACCTTATTAGACATTTCATCCCAAATCAGGTTAACACTACCTTATGATTCTCAGATACCTTCTTCCAATAAGTTATTCCTAAAAGTCACCTTTGAGTTGCCACTAGTTGATTTTTGGATTTGTAAGGACCAAGTTTTCTTCTATTTACGACTCTTAAAGCAAACAGCAAGGACCAAGACCATATGTTCTGAAGTAAGGCTCTCTTTTGGAATTACCTTGCGATCCTTGCAAGCTTTTTATTTCGAATGCTTACAGAAAGAAAAACAACGTATGACCTTGAAGTTCCTCTTTTATAGGTGATTATGTGTTCTTCCCGATTCTTAGTCTTAAAACAAGTGTTCATAATCATGAAATCATATGCCATTTAGAAATCAAGAATAAATTGTCCTTCTTCATTTAGCTCTTCAAAACCAAAACCACATGAACTCCTGTAAATTGCCTTGTCTCACTACCAATGATGTCCATTTAGATCCTTGCCTATAAGAATTTATTTTATTTTATTTCTTAACCAACTCCTCCAAAAACATCTTCCATTCCTTCTTGTGGTGCATAAGATGATATTGATAGTTTTCCATGCAACCATTAAGTTTAAAGATAAGATCTTGTCTCTTATTCTTTTCACATCCACCACTTCTTTCAATTCTTGTCCACAATAGTACCCACTCCGTTTTTTCCTCTAACTTTCCCTGTGTATCAAAGTTTAAATCCTATAATATCCAGCTCCTTTGCCTTTTCTTAAATCTATTTAGTTTCTTGAAGAAATATGATGTTAATCCTTCTCCAAATCATGGTGTCCATCACTTCCAAAAGCTTAACTATCAAAATACCAATATTGCAATTAGCAAACCTAATCAAACACTTCTAGACTAGCTTCTATACCCATATCCATCTGGAAAAATGAGCGCCCTTGCTCATTTTGCTTTACATTCGAGTGCCACACTGCAATACTAGGTCATTTAACACTATACTTTAGACATATAGTGTGTTACTTCTATGTCATGACCTAGCTTAGACATATAGTGTGTTACTTCTATGTCATGACCTAGCATTAGCACAAAACAGTCATGAGTTATCTTTGTCTGGGGTTTCAACAAGTTTTACATTGACTGTCGGGGCCTAAACAACCCTGTGGCTTTGTAATAGACTATGAGACCATAGGTGGAGTTTGCTATCATGCTACTATAACTATAAGTAACTGAACCCAAATAATACCCAAGGATATGAGACAATTGATATGATTATCTTCAACACCTACGTAATATAACTTGATTAATGCTTTATTTATATATGCATTTAATTTGAATTTTAGAAATTATAGCCAGTAGCATCATTATATAAATTGTCAAACACTGAAATATCAATATCATAATTAATGATAAAATATCAATTAAAGCAACTAAACTAAGGGAGAAATGGTATTCTCTCACATATCACAAAAATTTAAATGAGTTTTTAGTTTGGAGCATGATATGCTTGTGGTTCAAATTCAATTATTATTTGTGTATAATTAACTGCCATGTATACTCCAAGTTAGAACTGGTTTTATATGAAATCCTGGTTTATATAAATGGCTTCAGCAACAACAATAGAATTAAATCCTTGTTTTATATGAAATCTTTGCTAATATATTCTTTTCTTCCTTGGCAGGGCGATGGTAGTGGATGTGTTTCCATCTATGGACTCAAGTTTGATGATGAAAACTTTACAGCCAAACACACTGGTCCTGGCCTTCTGTCAATGGTATGTGTTTGCTATTTCTACCTGTCATTTTGGGTAATATGAAAATAGGGACTGTTAATGGAATGATCACACAAGGATAAATATGTACCGATATGGTATTATTTACTGTGATAATTGCAGTGTTTATCTATTCCTGAAATAGCTCCTTAACTGGAACACTAATTGATAGTACATACATGATACACACACAAATCTACAAGACATTTCCTAACAGGTTAACGTACAATTGTTACTTCCTGGAAACTTTGGAATCATTAATTTTTTTTAGCTAAACTTCAAACAATTTTGTATGGCTAAATTATGCTTTCACTTATTTCAATGTAAAATGGCTCATGTCCAGTTTGTCTAATCTGCAGGCAAATAGCGGACAAAATACCAATGGTTGTCAGGTAACTTTCCAGTGGTCACATTCTTACTTAATTCCTTTTCCTTTCCATTTTCTCAGTGGTAATGTTAAATTGGTAATATTCTTTTCCTATTGATGAATGCTCTCTTCTTGCTTGCAGGTCTTTATAACATGTGCAAAATGTGACTGGCTTGACAACAAGCATGTTGTCTTTGGGGTATGCTTCCTATCTTCAGTTGCATATATTAATTATTTTTCAAACAGCCTGAATGTGAATTTAGTTTTTCTTCAAGGATGCGTTTGTTACACAGTACAACACAGCGTAAGGAGTACACTACAGAACAAATACTTATGCAGAAACAATTTTTTGTCCTGTACATTGTTTGGTGCACTATGTACAGTACAAATAAAACAATACAAAATTTACCATAATACCCTTTTTATTATTAATTACCTTAATATAATTCATATTATTATATATTTTAAAATAATATATAATACAGTGTTGTTAAAACGTCGAGTCAAACGGTTAAAACGTCTGTTTCTACGTTTCTACCCTTCGAAATCGTGTTGAAACGTAGTGTGAAACGGTTTTTGTGTCAAACAGGTTGAAACGATGAGTCAACTCGGTAAACTCGGTTGACTCGGCGAGTTTACCGAGTTGACTCTTTTTTTTTTAAAAAAAAAAAAAACAGGTTAAAACCTTATTCCTTTACTCGTTTTTTACACACGACAGCTTCTCCTTGGTGCCCTGGGTGCGCTGCCGCTGCTGGTCTTCGGTCTTCCTGCTTCGTTTGCGTCCTTCTTCTGCGACCTTCTTCGTCTTCCACTCTCCCTTCTCCGTCGTGTGCTGCTTCGTCTGCTGCTTCTAGTGGGGGCGCTGCATCCGTCGTCTTCCTTTCTTGGTGGCGTTGCATCTTCATCAATCATCTTCCACTCTTTGTTTTTGAAGGGGCTGCATCTTCCGTCGTCTTCCTCTTCCTTTTCTTTTATTCCGTTGTTGAAGGGGCTGCATCTAGTTTATTGTTGGGATTTTATATAATGAAAAATTAAGTGATCTTTTTTGTAAAGCTTTTGTCCTGCTGTTGCCTTTATTAAAAAATTACTTTTAGCTAAAAATAGGGATACGGAAACTACTAGTCTACTACAATATTGTCTATATAGTCCATACATATACATCTGGATAATTTTTAATTCGAATAACTAATTATAAGGATAATTACAACAATATGGTCCATACATTACAGCTTAAAATTATTTTGGATTGTGATGATTAAGTTTGAACTTATTTTATTACCTTAGTGTTTGGACTTAAATTTGTGATAACTTATATATTGGTGTGTTTTAATTATATATATGTTGAATATTTATTTATTTTTGTGTATGTAGTAAATTCTTACATTTGTTTACGTTTCACGTTTTTATGTTTTTGCTCACTCCCACCGTTTCTGCGTTGACACTACGTTTTAACAACATTGATATAATATATATTTAAATACTACAATTTATCATATATTATAATATATATTAATATAAAATATTTTTATATTATATCATATTGAAGGCCCTATGGCCCGGACAAATAAAAATCATGAAATAGCACCATAAAAAATGAGAGTAGTGGTTACATTAAAAAATAGCGGTTACTAAAAAATTGAGAATGAGAGTAATTGATAATGGGAGGCGAGAGAGTGGGAGAGAGAAAAGAAAAGTGGGAAATTAAAATGGTTATTTTTGTCTTTTAATAGTTTGTACCTGGGACAAAAAGTTGTCCCATGGTTTGTTGAGTAACAAAAAATTGTGTTTTTTTAGGCATGCATAGATTGCTGATTATGCCATATGTGATTGTAATGGGAAAAGTGTCACGTTCCCTTTTGAGGGGAGGACTACATGCCCTGCTCATTGCTCAGTTATTGTTTAGAAAGAATTTTGACCTGCCTCAAAAAAATTCACTTGCATTTTTATCTCTGCCTTATTTGAAACGTTACTAGCATCTTTCTTCTCCTAAACTGTTGATATGTTTTGCATTTACCACATGTCTCCCCTTTATGCAGAGAGTGCTTGGAGATGGTCTTTTGGTTGTCAGGAAGATTGAGAACGTGGCAACCGGACCCAATAACCGGCCAAAATTACCTTGTATCATTGCTGAATGTGGTGAAATGTAAATTTTAACCAACTTGGCTAACAAACAATAGTTCTCTTAGCAAAGTTGATTGAATCCTCAGCAGCAACTGCACCTCCTATACAGATGTGGGCTTTCTACACAAATATTTGTGGCTTGAAACTAAATATTCTTGTCATGGGATTTTTTTTCTGTAAGACAGGATAACGAGACAGTTGAGTAGCACAACTAATTGAATAATCATGCTTGGGAATGACAGAATGATAATACTGAGGCATCTTTTTTGCCCAAAATCATCAAATACGCGTGCTAGTATATTTACGTCTGTTTGGATATAAGTCATAAATGATTTTGAGAGCTTCTTTACTGGAAATAGAGTTTTTTTTTTTCAATAGAGAAGTGTTGATAGTTTGTGTTAACTGTCAAACTACTTCTAAAGGCATTTCCTAACATTAGTTATGCTGCATGAGAACTTTGATGTATAATTGTACACATCGGCCGGTAATTCAGCCTACCGTTGCTCCTGACAATGGCAATGACCATTCATCCAGTCTTGCATCTTTTATCTTAAACCCAAGATGAAATTATTCATGTTTGATCTTTGTCTTCAAAGTCAGAATTCCAGTATTGGTGGCATGAAACCTAGTTGGAAGAGAATAATTAAGCGAAGAACATATAAACTGTTCAAGGTTGTGAGATCAAATTCGTCATTCTTAAATTTAATTTGTTTGGATAAACAATTTAATTGATTGTTTTATTGAATAAGTGTTAATAATTAAAAGTGTGTATGTATAAGTTGTTTTTTATAAGTTATTAAGTAAGTTGTAAAAAGGTTCTTCCAAACACACCCTTTACTTTTTTACCAACGGTCTTACCTGCACTTCAGTAGAAAACATATTTTTAAGGTACTAATATTTTTTATATTAAAATATCTAATATAATTTTCTGGAGTAAATTATAAATTTCATTTATTTATTTTTTGTAATTTTCTATCAATTTATTATTTAATATTCTTAAAATATAGATTTAATTGTTATTTATTCAATTATGAGTAATGATTAAACTAATAAATCAAGAACCACATATTTTTATTGGTTGAAAAATATGGTTAACTTGGTTTAAAACTTATTGGGTTACAAGTTTTTTTTATATTTTTTTAATCAAAATTTAACTTTTATCTTTGTGTTATTTTTTAATGTCAACTTTTATAAAGGATGAACCAATATTTTATCCTAAAAAAAGAATTTATCTTAACCCTGGCCATTCAAAAAAAAAAAAAAAATCTTAACTCTAGCACAAAAACAAAGGCCCACATTCGAAACGACACCGTTTAACGAGCGCGTGTCACACATACTCCATTTCTTTCTTCGCAATAAACCAGTTCCCCTTCTTGCTAGGGAAGAACAATAAGAATCAAAGGCAGAACAGAACCGAGCGAGTTGTTGTGACTGACTCAGTGAGCGAGCGAGCGAGTTACTCATGGCGAACGCGGCGCTTCGGAACGTGAAGGTGCTCCCGAACTCGGCGAATATGGAGGAAGCGCGTCACCGAGTCTTCGAATTCTTCAGAACGGCCTGCAGATCGCTACCCTCCGTCATGGAAATCTACAACCTCTACGACGTCGTTTCTGTCTCCGAACTCCGTTCCTCCGTCGCTTCCCAGATCCGCAAGAACATCCACGTCACTGATCCCAAAGTATTTTCCATTTTTTTCTTTCTTTTATTTTGGTTTGGAACGTTTTCTTAATCTGATGAGGTCTAAGGCAGTGTTTGGGGATTTTTATTTTACTTATTCATTCGCTGCCGCTTTAGTGTTAGAACATAGTCGATTTGATCCTATTCAGTCCTCTTTTGAAATGCATTCCAGAAAATTAGGGCTGCTTTCGTTCTCTCGCTGTAATTAGAAAAATTAATTGCAACATTTGTATAGGAATTGATGGGAAAAAAAACTAAAATCTGTGAAAATTTGTTGATTTTGAGTGGAAAAATGAAAATGAAAATAGAAAACGTTATTGACGTGGTACTTGATAAGAGAAACGTGATTGTGTTCTCCAATATTGTGTTTCTTCTTGTATGATTAAATTTCTTGTTGTATGTGGAAGCATTGCAATTGTTGATTCATAGCCTCCTAATTGTGCTTTCAAACATCATAGGTTAAAGATTGAATTGATAGTTTGTTGTGCAAATTAAATAGTGTGACTATTTGATGCTTTGAAATTGAATTTGGAGCCGACTTGCTTGATTTAAGTCGAGGAGTTCTAAAAGAAAGAAATTTTTGAGTTATTTGAATGGAAATCTCTCATGGTGAATAATATCCCTGATGATTTGATTTTTAATTGAGCCTAATGGTGTTGTTTTGTGTGATCCATGTACCTGACTTCACCTGGTGGGATAAGGTTATTCATTGTTGTTGTATGTGAATGGATATCTGGTAAAGATTTTGCTACCTATTGTTAATGGAGTACCTTGAACTTATTATGTCTATGCTTCTGGAATGGAAAGCCAAAGTTCCACCATATAATCATGCTATTGCGGCCTATGGCACTATCATAGTGGGCCTTTCTTCACAAATTCTGTATGACGGTTGGCAAAAAATCAGCTCATTCTGCCATGGCGGCTATAGTGCCGTTGTTTAACAACACTGTTTAGTATTCTTCACTCATTGAATTTGCTTGGCAAGTGAGTGGCGGCTATAGTGGCGTTTTTTAACAACACTGTTTAGTATTCTTCGCTCATTGAATTTGCTTGGCAAGTGAGTTGTACTATGAAACGGGATTGTGGGAGAGCTATACAACTGTTGTGCTGCTAAGCGAAGCAACAGAGAATGCTGCACCCTAGATGACGAGAGTCCAGTAGCCGAAAGCTTCACTAGCTTACACTCTGACCCGAGTAGAGCATGGGGCACGTGGAATCCCGTGTGAATCAGAGAGTTTTTTTTCTTTTGCATGATGATGCCAGCAGGCATTTAAAGCCTCTAGATTTTATAGAGTGTGGAATGGTTTTTACTTCGTAAATTGTGGACGCGTTGCTTGATTAAACACTTGGACAATGGAGACAGTTTTCTAATGGGTAGTAGGATTTCCTAGTCTTGGAATAATTTTTTGTATTCCAATACTTTGGTTTGGCATGTAGGATTTCCTAGTCTTGGAATTTAGTGGTATAATTTTCAAGGGGATACATTTACATAATATACAGCATAATAGAGCCTGCAATTCTTTGATCTAATGTCTTGTCAAATTTCAAGGTGGAAGTTATAGTTTTGAATTTATCCATGTCATGATGGAAACATGTGAAAAGGTAGGATATCTTTTGCTGATGTGTAATTTAATCAAGGGTCCAAATTTTGGCTTTTCCTAGCTGGCAACCCACGAAAAAGTTGATTCACCCATATTGGGTGTTATCAGTTGGCAACCTGTGAATAAGTTGCCGTAGTGCATTGCCAGATGCTTTTGGGTGTTGTGTTTCAGTTGTTGGAAAATAATCGTTTATTGTTGACGCTATTATATTTTGTCGCATGAAATTTTGCTATGCTTCTACTGTTCTATTAATTGAATTTATTTTCTTTTTGTACAACACCATATATCTTTTTAAATATTCTATGCCTACTTTATAACATCTTAGTTACTGTCTGAATTTGTTTGAAGATATGTCTGATTCCTTCTTTGCGATTCTTTGACATGATGAAACTTGGAAGCATGAATTCATGATTATCTGTACTTGGGCTCAGTGATATTCCACTTTAACATATAGTTTTTCTTCAAATTTGGTTCAGTAATGTGTTCAAACACTGCAAAAATGATGATTCAATAAGAACAAAAGAATTATGTCTATGAAAGATTTTATGAATATCACTAACATTCTTGGACATTCAGGTGATCGATATGCTGCTTTTCAAGGGGATGGAAGAGCTGAAGAACGTTGTGGACCATTCAAAGCAGAGGCATCATATCATTGGTCAGTACGTAGTTGGTCAGCAAGTGCAGGATTCAGCCACAAAAGACCAGGGCACCTCTACTTTTCTGAAGAATTTCTACAACACCAATTACTTTTGAAGTTTGGTCATGAGCTGTGTTCTGTTTCCTCAAATAAAGAATTATCTTAAAACGTTTTGTATGTCAATACTGGATGAGAATGCTTTTGGTTTCAGACCACACTGCTGTTTTCATTTTTCCTGGCTTAATTTAAGAAAGTGGTGTTTGCCGATTCTTGTGCACATGTGCACACTGCTGAAAATATTGTGAGGCACGTATCACTATTTGACGTCATTGCAAATGAATGCATTGGCGTAGCATGCTAGAGAAATAATATTGTATTTGTGTAACACTGAGATTTTGGGTTAGTGTTATGAACTTATAATCGAAAATCTAATTATCATTTTCATGATTATAAGTTCATTCCATACCGGAAACAACCAAAATGAGATTATATACATTTGAGCGTACAGAGTATAGATATTATGTTTACATATAGATTCCTGTGTTCCATTTTATTCAAGATAGTAATTAGTAATCGGACCTGGTGTTTACATATAAGTCGCCACAATATGCAGGCCCTAGTGCTTGTTCATATGGAGGCTGCAATCAGATAGTTTGCTGTTCATTTGGCAACACTATGGTGAGTTCTACCTTGTTACGAGTGAAAAAAGAGGGTCAAAATCATCTTGGTTATAAGTGTTGATAATTTTGACAAATTTAAGACCTCGTAATACGATGCAGATAGAGACAGAAATAGGATACAGTCTAGATATGTTATCGTGTATTAGAAAAAGAACTTAACATAAGAGATTTTAATTGCTTCTTATTAATGTATGTTTATAAAATATGTGAAGTCAAGGGATCTAATTAGTTGAGTATGATACATGAGTTATTGTAAATTTTTTGACATCGTCTTGATTTCTATTGATGAAATAAAGTTAGATCACAATAACAATAAAAAAAAAAATCATGTGATCATACCTATAAAGAAAAATGGTTATAGATATTAAAATATTCTCTCCGGTGAACATGTCACGAGAATTACATTTTTTTAAGGCCTTCTTAGAAGTCACAAAAAGAAGCCATTTGTTCAAAAGATGACTATAAAATTGTCTGGCATTTGCTAGATAAAGATGCAGATTGCAGAGGAACAGATAGACCTATATGTAATTTTTGTTTTATTCAACATATAGATCAATAATTTTTAAGAAAGGAATAAAAAGAAATTAGAGGATGCTCCTTGAATACAATCTAGGAGTATGTATGCGAATCAGTATTAGATTAAAGTACGACATCGATATTTTTTTCTTTGGAGTTGGAGTATTTGGACTTTTATAGATTTTGCAAATAACTAAGCCGGTAGTTTTTCTAGTTACTACTTCTAACATGTTAATTGATCAAACAAGATGACCATTAACCATCTTTTTTTACTATAAAATAACACAATGTAAGAGGCTAAGTGGTAGTTGAGTACAACGATAAAACTCATCGTGTCATTATTTTATTCCAAGGGTTGATTGTTTTATTATAGTATCGAGTGGCAATCAAACTTAGTACAACATGAAATTGCACCCGTAAAAAACGTGGATTTAAATGCTGACGAGGTGTGTTTCATTCAGCATTATTAAAACCCAAAAACGTGAATCAAGAAGAAAAATTATAGTCTGTATTTAGACGTGCGTTCGTATAATTGATTTAAGATCAAAGCGATATTATAGAATTGATTTTAAGTAAACAAGATTTTGAGGTAACTATTTTTGTTTGGATACATATATTAGAAAGTTTATTTTCACAGTCAATGTTGTTTGGAAACTTGTTATCAAAATTGATTTTGGTGTGTAATTACCAAAATGAATTTTCTTTATTTGTAGATGTCTTTTGTATTGTAATGTATTATATTGATATTGATATTGATATATATATATATATATATATATTATTAATTTAAAAAAAAACTGTTTTAAAAAAAAATACAACGAAATTAATACTTAAAATATTTGCATAATGATAGTATATTAGCTTGTGAAACCTTCATCCCAAGTTGTATAGAGTACCTTTTAGGTGGACGTAGGAACTGGATGTGGATTTTGCTTGACCTGATAGGAAAAAAAAAAAAAAAAACTTGCTGGGAGAAGACGACGTCGGCGAAGGAAATGGAAAACCCTGGCTAATTGTAAACGTATGTTCATTCTCTTCATTCATCTTCCATTTTTTTTCTTCATATTATCATATACTGACATAAACATTGTACTAAAATACCTGGACCTGACACTTAGAATAAGAGATCTTAGAGCAAGAGATTAAGCCCCCCATCCATGCCAGATACAACAGTCAACAGATACATTTGTATCAGTGATACCTTAATAGTCTCTTCATCCCTAATTATAAAAAATAATTGGCTAATTTATGCTTATTAAGTTAGTTAATTTAGTCTTATTAAATTTAGGAATGAAGATAATATCTTGTAACAACAAAACATGATGAGTACTTTTAGCATTTTGCCATCCTCACTAAGAGCATTCCCTTGATCATAAAAGCTAAAGCAGTTAAGGGTAACAAAGGAAATAAACAGAGGCTTACTAGGTGACTGACAAGAAAAATCTCAATCTAGGAGAAAAATAAAAGAAGAAAAAAAAAACGAAACAATTTTGTATGAATTCAGAACCATGGGAAAACTATGGCAACTGAAACAAACTTTAAAATATATCGTATGGCCCAACTATATTTGTATGGAAAAAACAAAGCCCTTCAACTATTACATTGGCGAATATTATTAGTAGACACATCCATACTTCCTGTCACCAATTTCGTTTCTAGACTATGTGACTCAATGAAGCACTAACATCAGTGATAAAGAGACTACAACAATAGAACACAAGAAAACTTGTCAAGAGTAAAACCTATGATGACCAAGTATTCCTAGTGATGGATCCATGAAAATTAATTTGACATACTATTTACTGTCCCCATCAATCTCTAGGGCGAGCTAGCCAGAGCGAACTGAGAGCACGCAGACGCGAAAAGTAGTCATGTATAGCAAGGAGTGCGCGAGCTGATTGGCGAGTTGTCAGTATACGGTGCATTTGTTGAAGAGTTTGCTGCCGAAGATTGTCAGCCTTATAATGATAAACACCACAGAAATGGAGTCATTAGTTAGATATTTTAATAGGGCTATTTATTGTAAATAATATACAAAATATTTGTAAACAAGAGCTTGTTCTTGGTTCTTTTTTTTTTTAGGAGGAATGGACAAACATGAGTAACTTCAGTCAAACCAAAATGAGTTGGTCAAGGCAAGCAAATGATTCTTGCAACAACAGTAATGAAAGCTAAATCGCCATGAGTTCAGACAAAAGCAACATCCAGTACTACAGATGTCAAATCTGGTTACATGGCACAAGAAGATGAAATTCTAATATAGATCAGTTCCTACAGTTTTAACAACTCAAAATTTCATCCTTTTCCACCCTAAAAAATCTTATATTATGTTTTGTTGAGAGGAAAGAAAACACATAACAATGTTTTTTTTTGTCTGTTTAGAGAGAAAGTAGAAGGAAAATCAGGAGAAAACTTGACTACTAGAAACAAAAATTCAAAATTTTCTTTCCTTCCAATTTTCTTTCAATTCAAATTTCAAGCCTTTTACTTCTCCCTCACTTTCTCTCCACCGTTTCAAACACACCATTAGGAAGGGGGGAATTTCTATTGTTTAGAGCAAGATGTTAATTATCAGTTGTAAATAATATTAGGAAATCAAGGCTGGACTAAAAGACTATTCCTCACCTATTCACTAATGTAGCAAACTATTTGCATATAAGTGCAACAAAGAGAAATGTACCTGTCGAATGAACCCTTCAAGTGTCCCTAGCTTACCCATGGCCATGGCCATTTGACCCATGTAATTTGCCACATTCCCTGATGAACCAGATGAGGCAGGTGCTCCGGTGGACAATGTCTCCGCAAGGGACTGTTGCAATGCTTCCATGCCCTGAGACAACGCATCTTCTGCTTGTTGGGAGGATTGCTGCAAGTTGGTAATACCCATCACCTGCTGCTCTGTGAGAGGCTCCAATTGACTTACCAGCAGCTGCAATGCAACCAAATTCACAGGACTCAAGTCAAAGTCAAGGAAATTATAAAATGACTCCACGCATCGGAAATAAAACCTCAGTAGCCACAATTATGAAAAATGTGTATTTTAGAAGTTCAAGACAAACACATGAATCATGAATAAGCATTATCATGGAAAAGATTAGATCTCACGTTCTGGGCTTCACATAGAACACATGTTAATTGTTCTTCTTTTGGCCCTTAGCTACCACCACATTACCAGATTCTTATTCTGGTATTGGTATATCTTTGAAATAAGTCAGACATAGAGGGGTCAATAGATTGCAAAGATCTATTTAATTAGCCAAGTATTAGCAGGATGCTGGAGTACTCATTTTTTAAAAGCATGAAGGATGGAAGTGAGGGGAGGGGGGATGAGATTGAATTATATTTATGTCTAAAAAGTAACAGTTACATATGAATAACTGCAAAAGATTTTAACTAAATTGGTTGAAAACTTGAAACAATTGCTGAGAGCAATAGTTTTTAGATGAAGAGAACAAGCATAGAACCGACAATGCAAGTTCACACTAGCTATGCATGCTCATTGAACTTGAGAAATAAAAAGGAATGCAGATTCTGGAAGGAAAAAAAAAACTATGCTTATTGCATTTTCTACTACCTAACCCTTATCATTTGTGTGGGTCACAAGTAAAATTAAATCTATCCTTGTTGAAGCAAAAATCAAAACCACACTGACTACCAGCGGCATCAAAAGCAGCATTCCCACATATATTGCCATAAGTCACACAAAAGAAGCCCTATGTAATACTATGTCATCATTCATTTAGATTCTTGAGAAACCACTAACCAGCAATACAGGGCAGCGAGCAACTACAAAGTACGAATATAGATGCAACAAATTAACCTACCATGTGTATATAATTACTTCTTTTTCGTAAAATTCTTCATCTAGCTTCTAATAATCCCAGAATCCTTTAAGAGAATTTTACTCTCTATATTGCCAGGAAATAAATGGGCCTGTTTGTTTGAGTTTTTTCTCATAAAATAATCACTTTTTTTTTTATGTGTTTTTTGTTACAGCTTTTCAAAATAATCAGAAGCTGAAAAGAATCAGAAATATAATCACTAAATTATTTTATACTAAAATCATTCCTTTTTAAAAAATTTAAACAAAACGGCTCATTACTGCTCTAGAAAACCGTTTCCTAAACCATGAAACCAGAATGAAAAGGATCAGCATAACCTCACCTTGAGGAGATCAGATGACCGAAAACCACCAAGCCACAAAAAACACCTCTCAGCAGGTGTTTTCCACATGCCAGACAACAAATGGAAAACATCAGCCTTAGCTGCAACACCTTTCAGCCTAAAAATCTCATCATAATGTGCCAATATACCATCAACGATCATGCGAAGTTCAGTATCACTTGCATGAGAGTTTACAGCTGCTCTCAGCTCATTAATTTGTCGATTCTGCTCTTCCAGCCACCTTGCATATTCTACATCAAATTGCATTGCCCCTGGAAAACAACGTAATGATGGTTATGGTGTGGATAACCTCACATAGCAGTGGAGAACTTAATGTTTACTGAAACAACACGAGACATGCATTATACTATGTTTTAGACACATTTTTATAATCAAACTATAGCAATAGTAACATATTTTAGTCATAAGATACCATTTCCACTCAATGTATGTGCTTGATCACCCGAGCTTGATATGAAAATCCCCTACAGAGATAGAAACAAGAGATATTGGTTTAAAATTGAAAATGATTGCCAAGGAAATGTGTCATACAACAAGCAAAGCAGACAATTGAATACTATTTTTTGCAAGGAGTAACCAAACCTCACCTGCTGCCTAGCTCGCTGAAGCTCTTGCTCTAGTTGGGTCAGCTTCAAACGACTACTTTCCAACTGTTGGACATACGCCTATGTAGAGAAGCCACAGACGTACAAAGAGAATGAGCTTAAGCATGTGATGATCTTATATCTTGCATTTGAATAGAAAGTGGGAATGTAAACATAATTATTTTTTATGAGTTATAACTACCATAGGGGGGCCATAGAAGTTAAAAAAAAAAAAAAAAAAAACATTAAGGAAATCATTGAATCCAACTATATTGCAATTATCATGACAGAAAACACAAGTAGAACAATTTTCTAGAAGCACAACACTGAACAAAAAAGCAATTCAGCAATTTCCAATTCTTTTGCTATGAATCACCAAGTGAAATCCCCCACCTTCAAATTATCTCCTGGCCAATCTAAGTATGTATCTGAAGAAAATTGCAGAATCACTTTCTATCAAACAGAAAGTTACAAATCATAGAGGAGGATAAGCTGGCATTGGTTTTCTCTACAGAATTTCTTTCTCATCAATAGTCCCCCACATTTTGAGCTTATTGATATTAATAATATAATAAATATTTTGTAACTAATAATTCTAAAATTATTTGATTTATCTCACTATATTATATTAATCTTATATTATAATATATAGAAAATGTCTTGTTGCGACAAACTAGATTTAATTTAGTGGTGTTTGTGAATGTAATGTAATATAATATAATATATAAATATTTATAAAAATATATTTTATTTTATTATTATTTATTCATTAATACATTTTATCAGAGGTTTATTTATTATTAATATTAATAATTTCATATTTTCATTATATTATTTTTATATTATTAATAATAATTATTAAACATTTAAATAAATAAAAAATGTATGACATCATTTATATTGTAAACATTATTAAAAAAATGTTAATTTTTTTATTTGGAGTACTGATGATGGTGATGCCTAAACAATAGGAGTGTCTCTTCATATATTTTGGTTCTTTCTTTGCAAAAATTTAAAATAACTGAATGCACGTAGTCTTTGGTGCTTTCTTTGAAAAAATGAAAGTGAAAGCACCGAGTCTTTTGGAGCTTTCTTTGCAAAAATGAAAAAGTTTGATAACACCTAAAGCTTAGGCATTTTCTGTCATTGTTGCCCTCTTCCTTCCATGTCAGATCTAACATGTCCAAAACAACCCCATAATGATAAAAAAAAAATCAATATTATTTTTGGTAAGTAGTTTTTTTTTTAATTATTATTTTGGAAAAAAAAAGGCAGGGAAACAACATAGTATACTCATTTATATGAATAAATATTAACTGAAAAACATAAGTAAATATGATTCATACTTTCTTTCGCAAGCGGCTTTTTCTGGCAGCTTCACGGTTCTGAGCAAGCCTGCGGAGAGTCTACAATAATATTTTAAAAAATTATCATGATGTAGCAAATACCATTTTCAATTCTAGATATTATCCATGTAATGAAATTTATAATGTATTCAACCTTCTGATCTGATTTATCTTTTGATCTGTCACTAGAGTCGGAAACAGCAGCAAGGGCTTGACTTCTATCAAACTGCAAATACAGCACACGTGAAATGTTAGATTGTCAAGAATTCAACTAATGAAGTTGCTGCGCTGATTTAAGGAACAGACTCAAAAAGACTTCTGCTCAAACATTTTATTTGTACACTATTTGGATTAAATTCAATCACGCACTTGGACACTTGTTCACAAGTTCAACCTGAACTGGTTGCCAAATGTGCAAATGTAGGTTAGGGACTTGAGATAGCATCAATTGAACAAGAAGGGAGAAAACAGCATAAAAGGTAAAGAAACATCACCGGCTGATTCTTGTCATCAGTGTCACCATCTGTAGAAATATCAGTCCTGGGACTGGCATCAGCCATGGCAGACTCCTCCCGGTTATCTGTATTACCCACTAATATTGTCCCAGGATTTGATGATTGAACCTTCTGTAATCGCAACCTATGCAGCGGCTCTGTTTGATTCGTCAATGGGCTTTTCTCGAGTGAAGTTGGCAACTATATTAAAGAGAAAATAAAGAAAACTTGAAAATAAGACATACTGTAACCAGTAAAAACTTTGCCTTATTCACCAAAGCAGGAAGTTCATTGGATGAAAAGAACTAGGAAAACTCACCTTACCAAGGCTACTAATGTGAACAGAACCCGGAGAAATTGTTTGGCTATTTACTTTTATTGAATTGTAAACTGGGTCTGAATCAATGATTAGGAAAAATCATTAGCAAAGGAAAGGCTAAAAAAATTAAAACCAGGTTTATAGCAACAAAAAAATAGTTATAAAAATCTATTTCTAGGTGTTTAGCTAACAGTAACATATGTGCTTGTAAGTGTCTGAGTGAGATTATTCCCTTTTAGTCAATGCTACCTTTGCCAAGTAGGCTATGTTTGATAGATACTTAACTTCTGTTGTAGACCTTCCTAGTATAAATCCAAATTGATTCCCTGCAATCTTTGTCTATTCTCTTAATTTATGATCAATCATCTTTCGCCATAATTTCATAATGAGGCTCATAAATCATAAGTTTTATCCCTTTGTAGTTTACACAATTTTGAATATATCCCTTGTTCTTATATATAGGACTCAAAGTGGTCCTCCTCCACTCATCTAAAAGTTTTTAGATCTAAAAATCTCATTAAATAGCTCAGAAAGCCACATTATATAACATGTTCCCCAACGAATTTCCAAAATTCAATAGAAATACCATCATGGACAACATCATTCATCCTCTTAAGAGTTTATCTTTTATCTCTCCAACTGAAATTCAGCAATAGTAGACCAAATTTTGTCCATCTTCTTTGATTTCTAATCCTTCCACTGTTCCACACTATAGCTCAATCCTTGCCTATTATTGAAAGCTTATAAAATAGTCCTCCATCTCTCTTTAATATCTCGATCTATAACCAAAACTTTTTCTTCTTCATCCTTAATCCATGTTCCTTCGTTCAAATCTCTTGATTTCCTTTCCATATATTTGGCAAGCTTATACATCTTTGTTCTCCATTCATTTTTACAAGATCTTGATAGAACTCTTAAAAAGCTTTGGATCAGGCCTCACTCACAGCTTTCCTTATCTCATTTCTAGCCTTTTGATACCTTGCTCATTTTTCAACCCGAGTAAGGCCTTGAAACACTCCCTTTTGTTTCTTATTTTTTCTCAAACCCTTTTATTCCACCACCAAGTTTCCTTATCCCTTTTAATTCACTCAAGATGGCTTTAGAACCCTTCCTGACATTCTTTCAATCACAAATGAGGTTAGCACTACCTTGTGATTTTCAATAACCTTCCTCCAACAATTTCTACGTAAAAGTCAAATGTTTATCACCCTTAAACTGTAACTACTTGATTCTTGGATTTATAACTTGTCAGATATTTTGTTTATGGCTCTTAAAATGATTTTCAAGATCAAGACCCTATGTTGTGTAATAAGACTCTCTCTTGAAATTACCTTACAATCCTCACAATGCTACAAATCAGAGCACCTTACCAAAAAGAAATGAATTTACAACCTCGAGATAATCAAAGAGCAACCATTGCATAATTCCATTCTTTTTATAAATGATAATTAAATGCCTAGACAAACAAAAAGAACAAGGTCTTAAAGAGATGATTTCATGTATCATAACATGAGATAATACAACATACAGACAGCTTTTGCCAGTTACATGTAAACTTTGTTATGTTGGATTGCAGAAATCTTACTTCCACTGAGGTCAACAGCATCCTCTACGCAATATGACTTATCAAATGCTCCAAAGTCAGAAACACGAAAAGAATCAATTGTGCTCCCCTCTGTATAGCTGAAAACCATACTTTGTCAGAATTAAGCTAAAACCAGTCAGTCTTTACTTTCATTTTAGAGAAAAATAGCATAAAAACAGAAGTCATCAAAAAGAAGTAGAACACAATCAGGTTTCCAAATTACCAAATCTGTGACTTTTCTTTCAATCTTTCTAAAATGCATATTATATTTTAATTATTTTTTTAATTAAAACCCAGATTTTCCTTAAAAGGAGAAACTTGAGAGCAGTTTTACTGAAAATGGAAATGGAAACAAAAGTGAGTTACGAGATCCTTGGCATACAGTATACTTTGTAAAAACATGTTCAAAGAATTATGAAAGTCATTTTCTTAAATCAAGATGATATAACTTACTTAAGAATATCACTTGAAATGTTTGAGTATGAAAATAGGCACACAATAAAAGATCCTCAGCGTTAGTTTGCTGTGAGATGTGTATATATATATATATATATATATATATATATATATATATATATATATGAGAATTGACAGATAGTACAAAAAATAGTTCATGATGAAGGCTACAGCCTAGCCTATGGTGACAGATTACAGGACAGCTTCTACAACAAGCTAGAAATATAAAACATTACCAAACAACAATTTTAACAATATCCAAGTCAATATATTGATTTTAACACAATAAACAAAATCAAAGAAGAAATCTATTATTTGCAATCACCCATATTTTGTTCTTTAACACTGCCACACAAGTGACAATGTGACACAGCACAGAATGCAAAACAAAAAACCATTGAACACACTTCTATTCTACATGATAACACATATCCTCAATCAAATCTGAAGTCTAAACTACTTTACATTCCTTAAATTGACAGACAGATATACCTAAAATATTCCTATTTTTTAACCTTAAAAGGATACTAACTAACAATGTTTCTCTTTACCTTGACCTACACATCAAAAGAGACAACAAATCACCTAGCTCTCAGCCTGGAAGATTATGATTCGTCATTAATTGGCTCAAAACCAACTAATTCCAATAGCACAGAAAACTATTGTGACAATCTTACAACTAGCTCAAATTCATTTACAAAGAAAAGCTGCATACTTTCTAGCAGCAAGGATTTTGGACTCTTGGTAACATCCTCAACCCTGGTCAGCGAGGATCCCAGACTCTTGGTAACGTCCTCGACCCTGCCCAGCCAGGACCCCAGCTTGGTAGGATGATCCTTCAGATGAGTTGTGTGTTCCTTTAGCATTGAATCATGACTCTGCTGTAACATATCCTGGTTTTTGAGAGAAATCTCAACATTGCCAACGCGAGTTTCCAAGGCATCAATGCATTGTGAAGTCATGCAAGTTTGCATACAACAAAGATCTCTCTCAACCTCAAATAACTCTCAACAAAACCACCAATCGATAGGTACTAGCAACTATCTGTTGAAAAAGAGAGAATTATATTAATTGTGAAAATAGAGAAAGCACAGAAACGCAAGAGCAATATTTGCTCCCAGCCCAGGATCACACCTCTGGCCCGATGAAATTCCAAAGGAAAATGATAAAGACATGTTCTCTTTCACCTATACTAGGTTATTCTCTCTGTTTGTAACTAACTTGTTCTCCTTCCTCTCATTAATTTCTAATTACAGTATGGCTGAATTTTAGCCTTCTGCCTATGAGTATAAACTTACAAGGGCTTAATGGGCCCATCATGGTCAGTATGTATGCCTATGGTAATAAAACAATTTACCACAGTTCAGGCCTGCAACTGAAGTTGGAGGCTTTTACGTTAAATCTTGAGCAACTGCTGCAACTGTGAATGCGGTTTCTATATGGTTTCCTGAAATTACCCCAAGGCATATCACCTAGGATCTTGAACCAAAACCCACCTTCACAAGGGATTGGGGACTCAAGAAGAGAGGTACTAATCTCCAATTACAAGAGCATAAGTCCATTTTGAGCACCACTAGTTTATATAGATTATCCAAGCAAACTGATAAATTCAACAGAGCCATTTAGTATTTATTCCTTATTCATAACAAAAGAAACCCAAGCAACCACAAATATCACAATGTTATAAATATTCTAAGTATCATCCAACATCATTAAAGGGCTAATAAAATCATCTCAATGTAAAACCGCAAGAAAATGTACCACTTGAGTGAGGAACTAATAAGTAAAACAACCATTCACAACAAAATTCAGAAGAAAGTAAAGAAAATGATTGAAGAAATGAATAAGATTTCTCCACATATGCAAACCCTAAGCCAAGAACTATTTCAAAGACAAAATTTACCATGAATTGGAATTGGGTAACTCAGAATTGAAGCCCGGCATTCCTCTTTCAGCTCCCTTGTCATCTTCAACACCAACAACCCTCCTGGTAGTTCCAGTCCCCATACATCATTCTCACCACCACATCATCAATTCCCCTGCACCTCAACAAAACATGAAAACCTTAAAACCCCCAACCCAAAACAAACAAATTCAAGAAAAAAGTAGCTGCCTCAGTAAAGTTAAAACCAAACTACTAAGAAATTCTCAGAACTAGTACAAAGCAAAACAGAATCAGAAACAAACATAAAAAAAACCAATCTTAACACCACCTCCCCCCTAAACACAAAGTGAATTCCAATCACAAGAACACAGTGAATACCACAGAGAAAAAGAAAAACAAAATCACAACTGTAGCAGAACCAAAAAAACCCCCGAGTTGGAGTAACTCGTTTGAGCAAAAAATCAGCAACCTGTGTCAAAAAAAAAAGTGAAAACTTTAGCACATCCGTGTGAACCCACAAGCCCAACTCACGGAAAATGAGAACACACCCCACCAAATGAAATGCTTCAAAGTCAAAGCAACACACTTTTAGAATAAAAAGACCAATTTGACACCATCCCAGATGCCCCAAATGAAAAAATAATAATAATTAAATATTTTTCTTAAGAAAAAAAAAAACACCAAACCCAAGCTCAGCAAGATCAAATTTTCAAAAAATCACCTACTAGTCCCAGTTGCAGTAAAACCCACCATGAGCATAACGGCCTTTACTCATGCAACATGAAACTATAGTAAAAGATGAAGCAAACCCTCCTTGGAATTCTTTTGATGATGATGCGCTATGATGGTGGTATTGTTCAACTTTGTATGTAGTTATCGGACTATTGGATTAAAGTAATTATTAAGGAAACCGAGAGAAGAGAGAGAGGGACACGGATGATTCCAATCTCTAGATGTCTTCTTCTGCTCAAATCTTCCACTTTCCAAGGACTAATGATTTTTTAATTGCATTTTTATGGTAATGTTTTAGTGCTTTAACGTGTATTATTTTATCTTAAAAAAAAGTGCACTATTTTATTTGTATCCATTAATATTCTCTTTGATGTTTAATTTATATTTTTACGGCTTAAATTACTTTTGGTCTCTATCAAATAAGATTTTTTTTATTTGAGTCCTTCTTTAAAAAAAAAATGGTTTCACTCCCTAAAAATAAAATAAGAATATTTTAGTCTCTATTATCCATAAATAGTTGTATTTATCTTATGACGTTTAGAGCTCATCGATTTATTATATTAATCTGATAAAAAAAAGCACATATAATTATTTTTGATAAATTATATTTTTTAATTTTATATGTTCAAACATTTGATTATGTCAGATTAGTTGACGAAACATTAAAAAACACAGCTTAAAAATTACATGATTACATGTGTTTATTATGTTCAAACATTA
>PYAF01004598.1:694515-705618 GCA_007407185.1 Glycine tomentella
TATCTTTATAAGACTAAAATCAAACACTCTATCTTATAAGAACTAATTTAAAGATATTTAAGGCTTTTTTATTTTAAAAAATTTCAATAGTTTTATTGCCTATTTAAATTGTCATCCATGATTTATATTTAAGATAAAATTCACGTAAAAACCATATAATGACGTAAAAACTGAAAAAATGTAGAACTAAAAACACTCTTATTAATGTTTAGGAAAATTAATTTTTCTAATTACAGACAATTCTATTAAAATTTGATAATATAATTATAAATGACAAAATTCACTATCTAAATGTTTGTTGTAATTACAGAAATTGTTTGAGAACAAGTGTATTGAAAAAAAAAAAACAAGTGGAGGAAACGAAGAGGATGGAATAATTTTTCATATTTGGAGGAGTGGAAATTAAGGGAAGAATTAAATTTGTGAAGTTCAGTACAAAAATAACTCCCCCATAAGACATGAAATGGAATTAGAAAAAAAGTGATCGTTTTTTTTTTTACTTTTAAATATTTAAAATAAAACTATTTTTAATAACATAAAAAGAGAAAAAAGTTATATTAAGAACAATTAATATAATAAAGAAGTTATCATTTTTAAAGTTAAATTTGATTTTTAATTAACATACAATTATAATATCAACTTTCTTTTCTATATATCCAAATAAATAATAAAATCTCCTTCCCGTAAAAAAAAAGAATCTCCTGTTTTTTTTCTTTTTATTTCATTGTAACCAAATAACACATCATTTTTTTATTTTTCTTTTCTTTTATTTTCATTTTTTATTTCTTTATTTCTATTTTACTCTGATTCAAATAAAGTGTAGAGAAAATGGTTTTAATTACATTTAACAAATGCAGCTTTAAGATGTTTATTGTATTTGTATTTTTGCTTGTGGTTTGATTAATTTATTTATTTTCTGCTGTTATTTATTTCAAAGTAGTTTTACAGTTTTACTGTCAGAGAATCAGAGATAGGAGATTTATGGACACAATAACAAGACACAGGCACGCAGCCCGTCTCTTTCTCTTACACGTAGCTTACTTTCTGTCACACAGTTGCTATTAGCACCTCCTTCACAGAATCTCACCTATTTTAGCATATCAACCTGTTTGGATACACTGAGAGGTTGTTTAGTTGAAATCAAATATGAAAGAAAAAAATAAATTTTTAAATTTTTGTTGGATTAAGTTTAGTTTAATTTTAATAGATAAGAGAAGATTTCCCCAACTTCTTTTTCTGATTTTTATTCATAGAAACATGTTTTTCTACTATTTTTGTTTTCTTTCTCTCATTCTTATTTTTTTCTATTCATTTATTTTCTCTCTACTTCACTTTAAATTCAAACACAATATAAGTGATTACATGTAAAAGTTAGAGTAATTATTAGTTCAATTGATTAAAATTTCAAGTAACATAAATTTTAAAATTGATTGTATTTAATTGTGTAGTTTTAACTTTTTTAAATTTTTGAACTTATTTAAACTAAATTATTTTTCAAAATAGAGTTAATTTAGTATGAATTTATTAAATTAAATTATGATACTTTTAACTTTATATCTTCATTTCTTATTTTTTTTTCATTATAAAATTTTGAACATTGTAGTATTATACTTTAAAAAAAATCAATGATGTTAACTAATAAGTCAATTAATATCAAAATCACAAGCATGGAAGAATAAAAAAATATTAAAAAATAAGGAGTTTATTTCATAGTTTATTAAAGAAAAACACATGAAAAAATCTGGAAAAAAAATATCTCGAATAAAAAATTCGATTTGAGAATCGATTATAAATAAGGAAGGTGTTTGTACCCTATACCATCAGCCGTAAGACAATTAATCTTAATTTAATGCGTGAATATAATGATTGTTTTACCCTTTTAATTATAAAATTGATAATCCTATTCGTTACTAAAATCTTTTTTATTTTATTTATTTTATACATTTAATTTAATGTTGTATAAAAACTTTTAAGAAGGGGAATTTTACATATATTTTTAAATTTTGATACTAAATATTTCACAATAATGACCTAACAAAAGTGGGACACGTGAATAAAAAAACTTCAACATGATTTTTGTGATATCCAAACATGCAATAAAACCAACATGAAAATCATTAAATCCATATATTATGTTTTTATATTTTGTTACATTATTAAATAGGGATTTAATAATTGTGATTACATAATGATATTACAAAAAAAAATATTTATTTATTGTTATCTTTATTATATTAGTAAATGGGGGTATTAATGGGTATATTTTTAAGATGTATTTCTTATTTCATTTTAATTCCTAATGATTATTTTTGTTATTTATTATTATGATTTTACCACTCCCTGTCATTATCTATTTTAAGTCAACTCTAGTCATCTTTTTTTTTTTAATAAATTTATATTATATTATATACGTTTTTGCATAACTTCCTATTCTAAGTTCTTGAATAACTGAATATGCAACTGAGAAATTTCTTGAGCAATCATATCCACCTCTCAAGTCTTTCATGATATAGGTTGACCCCCTCTAGTGTACTGTTGTGCCTATTGGGACTCCCAAGCAAACCATTCCAACTAGCTCCCAACCTCCTTGGATATGCACCAATCGACACCCCCAAGTACACAAACGGAGTAGACATCAACTGTTGGAATTATTAGTTAATTTAGAATTGAATTATATCTAATTGAATAAGAGTCAAAATCTGAGTAGTCAAGAGGAACAATATAATCTAGGATCCAAGCCCAACAATGTTGTCTCTTTAAGACAATTTGTTCCCTCCAATTGATGCCAAAGGTTGATGAACAATTATCTCCCAGGATAGAACGGATCAACGTCTGAAGATTGATGGCACTTAAAATCAACAGCCCAAACGAACAAAGCTAATGCTTGAGGAACCACAGAGTTATGTGATATGGAAATGCGCTAGTCTCTAAGCGAGACTATCAGAAAAGATTAACTATCAAAATTCTATCAATTTCTCTACTTCCTATTTTCTTACTCTCTGTGTCTATTTATAGACAACAAACAACCATGTTGAAGAGTTGTCGGTAAACCATCGCGACTCTTGGCGATGAACCATTGGTTATTGGAGCGGTTGGGAGTAGTTATTTTTTTAACCTTTCCCAAGAGCGGTTAGGAATATTTATTATTTTGAATTGTTAACCACCTCTTATTCATAACCCATGGAGTTTAAACAAAAACTCCAACATCAACCTGTAATTTTAAATGTTAGTAAAAATCCCTAAAAGTGTTTATGTGTTATTTTCTCATACTACTTCCAACATGCACCAACTTGTGTCTTTTAAATTACATGCAGCTCATTCATTTGGCTCCCTCACTCAATCACTTAATGGTTATGCCGTTATGATATTCATTTCTTTGAGATAGAAAAATGTCATTGAAAACCCAATTACAATAATCAAGCCTTCGGAAGTTAGAAATTCATAAGTTTCTACTAACTGCTAATGAAGTTCTCTTTATGTCACATACCCCCTCCTCCAAAAAACCACCAGCTATTATTGTTATTATTAATTAAGAATGAATTTATCATACTTTAGTCCTCAAAACATGATCTCTACTATTCCTATTAAATCATGGAAGAGAGAGGAGAAAGGGTGAACGGAGAAGAACATAGGAGAGAGGGGAAGAAGGGTAACAAACAAGAGAGAGGGAGAGGAAAAAAAGAAAGATTTTGGTGCAGAGGTTGCACCGTATCACCATGTGATTGAGATGCACCTCCTCTAACTTCTTTTAAAATTTTACAAAATCATGAAAGAATCATGTGTCACATGATTTTTTTTAAGGGAAAAATGATTATGAACATTCAATTCCAAATCAAAGATTGAATAAGTAACATAAAAAAATTGAATAAGTTGCCAGAGACTTGTTGCAGCATCACTTTAATCTTCTTGCGTAAAACACTTGAAAATATGGAAGATATCCTTTAATTCATTTTCTAAATCACGTAATGTTTTATTCCACACACCAGCGCCAAAACTCACATTTAACGGCAATGCGTGACAGAAACATTTCCTTTTTGAAAATTTTGGCAGTTTATCAATATAAAAATAATTAATGCATTCTAATTAAATTATTATTTTATATTTTCAGTCACTTTTTAAAGACAAAAATAGAATATATTTCAAAACAAAATTACTTTTCTAAAATAGTCTTTTTTATCAAAATTATAATTAATTCACACACACACACACACACACACACACACACACACACACACACACACACACACACACACACATATATATATATCTTCCAAAAGAAGTATTTTTGTTTGTGTCGAGAACCAGGCCAGGGGTGAGCAACTACAACGGTGATCATTAAAATTTTGACCTTACAATTATAAAATGTTTAAATAACTAAATAGAATTAAACATGGCTTCTAATATTAAAATCGTGCATTGATATTCAGTTTCATAAAATTAATTAGAGAGATGATAATTGGGAAGAAGTATTTTCCTTGGTTATTACTCTCTCCGTTCTCCTTTGCAATAAAAAAAATACAATTTTTTATAAGAAAATATTTTTACTTCATTTGATGAGATTATGTTCAAAATATCCTTTATTTAATAGGGGTTTATGTTTAATATCAAAATTTAATGAATGACAGTTTAGGAAAAAGACTTACTTTTTAATTGAAAATGAAATAATTTAATAAAGTTAATTATTTTTAAATAAATGTAAAATTATTATATTTTCCTTATAAAAGAGAACGAAGAGTGTATCGTATTGAAAAATAAGTTGAAGATATTCCTTAAAAAGAAGTTGCAGATATTTTTAAGAAGTCATTCAACAAGCTGAAAAAAAAACGCTTAAAACGACAAAAAAAATTCAAACTTGACTAAGGAGGACAAAGTAAATAGTTAAATCAAACAAAATACAGCTTGCATTATCATTTTAGTGCCAAATTGTTATACGGAGAGAAGATGGGTGTCACATGTTTTTGTTTAATTGGTATAGATATTCCTTCTGTTATTATTTCATTCAAAGTATGTGCTCTGCATCAATCAGTTGAAATTATCAAATCAATTAAAGTTAAGAGAAAGTCCTTCTCTCCTGTGTGTGTGAGTGGAAGAAAATAATTAAGACTTCTACTTAAGTTTATTATTATTATTGTTTTAAGATGTATAATGATTTTTTTTATTACTGAAATGAATATTATTAGAATACTTTTTTTTAAAGGAATACTTCTTAAAACACTTAATCTTAATTTATTCTTTAAATTAATGTTTAAGATTTAAAATTAATATTTTAGATCTTGGAATGTGATTAAGCGCCTAGGTGGAGAATTTTTTTTAATGTTCTGAAGACTGAAGACCCCTCTGTGCATGAAGGAAAACTTTGTAATTAAGTATTATGTTACCTCTAATACTCTTATTAATTTAATATGACAATGTCTTTGCTGATGGAAAAAAAAAACTAATACATTGCCCCTGTCAACCATGCATAACCAATAACTTTACTGTTTCATGAGTACATATATATAATGTGGTGTGCATAGTATTTTCAATATATGTTTTTTTTTCAGTAATATGAAACTTACAGACGTATATTTGGCCAGCACCCTATGTACCACAACGCTGGTTACAACGCATTTATATGACATATTCAAATAATTGCAAGTTTGCAACATAACCAGGAATGAATACGTAACACCAACAGTAATGGAAAGGCCCCCTGCCACTGGCGAGTTCAATTGGTGGCATGCCCACAAATGACAACCATGTATCCTAAAACTATACCAGCTTCAAATGACTAGTTTTTTCAATATATGTTATCCTACTACTCACGTTAAAACCAATGTTGAAAACGATACTTGGCTTTCAAATAAAAATGTTGAAACTATAGAAGTGGGTTGGCCTGGCTGACAGACATTCATGGACTGATTCGTTTCGCATCATAAAACTTACTTCCTTATTATTGAAGTATAGAATAGACACATGCATAGATAGAGGGGTTTAGATTAAAGTTGTCAACAATAATAAGTAATTGATCCAAGCAAAACTAAATTCATTCTCCTTAAATAAAATATTGAATTCAAACCTTATAAAATAAAATGTGATTAAGATGAAAGATTTTATTAAACATGATTTATTAATTCTTTTGACAAAAATTAATTATAAACAAAACTTATGAATATTTCAGAGCAGTGTCATGATGACAAAAAAATTAAACTTGTCAATAATATTTCTAATTGAATAGATTCAAACCAACCCAATCACACTAAAATATTATATTTATGTTTTTTATTTTTAAATATTAATAAAATAAATGAATGAATGAAATAATAAAAGGAAAAGGACAAAAAGAGAAAATTAAGATTGTTTGGATTGAGTCGAAATTTTTGAATATGAGAATGTATATATGATCCATCGGATCTGATAATGGTTAGATTACACTTCTTATGAATCATCTTAACTTGAATTTCTTAATCAATATTTATCAATTATTGATTTAGATTCAATTCAATAAGCAATGTTCATAAAATAGGTTCACGTGAAAAAGATTCAAACTTGAGGGAGATATTATTGGATTTCAAGTGTATGAAGGTGAAGTCTCACACATTATGTAGAAAATGAATAAGTTAAGCAACATATAAGTGAAGGTAACCTACAAACTTAATGCCTTAAAATTTAGGGTTAAAGATAGTGTTAAGTTTACTTGTGTGATGTACTCGTAACCCACTGGATGAAGATCTCTTAGTATTTTATCCCCTTTAGATTCACAATAACTAGTATCAAAGTTGATGCTTTAATTAGATGACTGACTCACATGAGTATAGTGGAATTGGTGATGAGTCCAAGCATGAAGATCCCATGTTTCGAAAGTCTATGTGGCAATCCATATATGGAAATCGAAAAGTCTTTATTGTAACATGGAGTTAAGGCAGGGTGTTCTACTAATGATAGTTAAGAGTTGTGTAAGTATCCAAAGCATGTTGACAACAATGACTAAGTTCTAAGGGGAAAACGACAGAGAGTATATTGGCAGTCACGGTTAAGTTCTAAGGACAACCATTGAATTCTCATAGATTAAAAAAAGGTTTCCACTAGAGCAGAAGTTACCATGTGGAAGAAACTCAAATTTAATTTGAGGAAGAAGATTGTTGAAATTCAAGTATGAAGTTGAAGTTTGACTTTGGATAAAAATGAGCAAGTTCACTTATATGTCACAAACCTAGTGCCTTAAAATTTTAGATTGAAGGTAATATCAAGTTTACTTGTGAGTACCTTTAGTCAAGCTGATGAAGATATCATGATATTTTACCCTTCTCGGATTTACTTCTCGGATTTATAACAAATTATGATCATCGTACTCGATTACATTATCATCACCCATGCTACACCTATTATGATTCACCAAATTACTTAGAGAGAAATGAGAGACTAGAAAGGTGATTTTTTTTATTAAAAATATTATTATATTAAAAATATCAAATTGTTTAATATTTATATTTTATCAAATTAGTCCTTCGATTTTTTTTTTCAAATTTGACTTCACCATTAAAATTATACAATTTTGATATATTTATCTATTAATTTGATATCTAATATTTAACTAAACTGTTGAAGTGATAGTGTAATAAAATGTCATGTCAACATTGTTAATATTAAATGTCAAGTTAATGAATATTCAAAATTGTATAATTAAAATAATGAGAAGAAAATTCATAAATAAAAAATGAAGAACTAAATTTGAATCTCGATGATATTTATAAAGGGAATTAAAAAATATAATATAACCTCTTTTTTGAGTAATTGAAAACATTTAGAAAATATTTAACTTCTTTACACTAATGTGTGAATGCAATAGAAAAATCCCCTTTTCTATTTGTTAGCTTATTAAAAAAATGTTGAATAGTACAACAAATTTCTTTTCTGAAAGAGGTACAGCGAATTTCTTAGAACCACAAAACTCTTGTTCTCAATATTCTCTCTCTCTCTTTTTAGACCATTTGTTTTCTCTTTACACATATCTTTCTCCATCGTGATTCATAAAAAAAACATTCATATCACCCTTATCACGGAAAATCTTAATTATATGCACAAAATAAATTACTGTTGAAAAATATTATTACTGTTTAAAAAATCGATCGATTGATTGAATTGTGCATTTATTATTCAATACTAATCTGTAAACTATTATATATGCACTCTCTTATACCTTGGTCGATCAGATGAAGTAACTTTGATGAGAAGTTTATTGAGTTGAAATGAAATACAGGGCATTAATTATTTGGTCTAAAAGTGTGTGTATATATACGATTCATCGTAGAATCTACCAGGTTCTTCATTGCCAAGTTTTCTATGGTGTGTCATTGTCTTAACTATGTAAATGGAGAAGTTGGGAAGCATTCATGTAAGTTCTCTGCACGCAACCGTATTGATAGTTTGATACATTTGACTAAGTGCACACTTTCTAGATCTTCGATGCTGACAATGTGGCAAGTCCTTCTCATGTTAAACAAAATTAAAGCAACATAATCCCAGCTATTTATTGTAATTTTAGTGCGTGGGATTAGGTTAAGGTAGTTGATCATGTAACTGTTACGTCTCTAATTTTCTTAAATTAGTTTATCCTTGGCTTATGAAAGGGAATTCAGCAACTATCATCATGCTTTTCTCTATTCTTCCTTCCTTACTATTTAAGGTATTGTTTGAATAAATTTCTCAATCGATTAGAAGAAGAAAATTGAAAGGTAAAATAAATTAAACTTTTAATAAGTCAATATTAATATATGTATAAGTTAAAATTAATTTTGGGATAAATTAAATTAGAAAAATTCTATCAATCAACTTATGTATAAAGCTAATTTTTTTTTTTATATTTTTTTCTATTATACATGTTTATGGAAAAGTTTATTTAAATAGAATCTAAATTGTATTTATATTTTGTTATTAGCTTTTTTGATAAAAATCACATACATCATCCATGAGAGTCAATCTAGCTCAAATAGGGTAGCACCACATCAATGATAAAATTCTCGATCTAAATATTTAACGTAATTGTATACCTAAATCTACAACTCAAAACAATTGATTATATTATTGGAATTATCTTATATTAGTTTATTGAAGTGTTTGATTCACCTATCTTAATAATATGGTACCTTTAAAGGTTAGTCTATGGATACTTTGGTGACAAGATGAGTCAACCATCCCATCATTAACTCATAAAAATATAAAGGTTAGTCTATCAATATTTAAGTAATAAAATGAGTTAATCCTCTTGTCATTAACTCATAAAAATGGGTCAAGGTAAGTTGACTCACATTGAAGAAGTGGATCATAATCTTTGCCTTGACCCATTTACTCTCATGTTGGGGGTTGACTACTAAAAATAGAAAAAGAATGAGTCAAAATGCATAGACAAATATAAATCTTCTAAATAAGCTAGTTTTTATTTTTTTTTTAATGCTAGCTTATTTTTTTTTCAAACATATATAGGTTATGTTTTTAACTTTCTAATCAGATTTCAAAATATTTATACAAATTTCGATTCTTTCAACTAATTATGATATTAATTATTGGTTTGGGATTTGGTGTATGTTTGATATAATGAAAGAGAGAAAAAAAAAGTTTTAGATTAAAGAATAAAGTAAAAATATAAATACCACAAAATTTTACTCCTTATTTCACTATTTTTCATCTTTTTTCACATCTACAAAAGGAACATTAATATCACTAAAATCTCTTCGCGACCCCACCCCTCCTAAGGATTAAATTGAAGTTGATATACTCATAACCTGTTTTTAGAATTTATCTTTAATAGTAATAAAGCCTTTTAAATATATGGTTTTAAATTTAATTTTGAGAATTTATTAAAAAATATAGCAGTCACAATAATGATACCAAGAGCTTTTAGTGCGGGCTCTTTATAAATCGAGGTTTTCTTATAAATAATTGGTTCAATTATAAATTGAAAAATAAAAGCAAAGTTGGTCGTTGAAGAAAATAAGATACAGTGATGCTGTATACCGTGCGAATTATTTGTGGACGAGGCCACGCCGCCAAGAACGAGACGAGATCACGCGAGGGATGTGTTTAGGCGAAATGATAAGGATCGTTTTTTTTTTTTCAAATTAATATTTATGAATTTGTTTTGAATTATTATTTAAAAAGATATAAGTTATAAGATCCGTTATGATTTTTAAAATTGATAGTTATAATCGATATTATGATTTTTATTTTTAATAACTAAAATTATAAAATATTTTCTAATTTTAATTATTTTTTTAATTTACGAGTTTAAAATTATAGTCTTTATAGGATTATATTTTTTTTATAAAATCATAAGATTAATTTTTTTATTTTTATGACTTTAAATTCGTTAAAGTTTATTTTTTTTATTTTTTAAGAAGTTTTTTTATGACTTTATTTTTAAAAAAATTGTAAATGATTTTTAATTTAATTATTTAATAAATAAATATTTTACTTTTTTAATTTTATTTAATATTTTGTATAGATTTTTTATATGGTTTTATTTAATGTTTCTATATTTTTAATATTGTTTTATTTAATATATTTTATATAATTTTTTAATTTTTTTATATATTATTTTATTTAATATATTTTCTATATTTAATTTTATTTCAATATTATCTATATATTTTGAATTAGTATTTAAATTTATTAATGAAGAGCCATTTGTGATAAAAAAAATATTCACAAATAAAAGATGTGAATCAAATCAAATCAATTTCAAGTTGAAGAAAAGATGGAATATTCATTGATTAAATTATTCATCCTATCATAACCTACTATCATAACCTAATAGATCCCTTAAAAGACTGATCAATTAGATTAGAATAAAGATATAGTCATATTTTAAATGTCAATATCGATAATAATAAAATTTAGTAAGAGAAAAATTGACTTTTAAATCCTTGAGGGTTTAAGTCCCTTTATCCCCAAAAACCCTATTTAATTTTTTTTTCTCATACCCTCTCTATTTTTAAGTGTTATTTATGTGTTTTATTATAGTTTATATTTAGTTTATTCTTTTACAATTAAATTGTAATTTTTCTTTATATTATATAAAACAATATAAATAATATTGAAATAAAATTAAATATACAAAATATATTA